>JAQZBX010080596.1:0-13796 GCA_029593785.1 Cabassous unicinctus | reverse complement strand
TATGTTAAATACTTTTTTTTATATAACTTACTTCCAGGATCTGGATCACAGAGTATGTTCATTCTTATAGTTTGTATATTAAAATTATTTTCCTGCTCTTTGATTTACCTAAATTTTTTGCTGAAATCTGGACCTGTTGCTTAAGACAGTAGATATCTTTGTATTTATTTTCTGTACTTTTAATTTTTATTATAATTGATTTTTTCCTGTTTTGATGTTATCACACCCTGCCTTTTGATAGGCCTTTATTGTGGGAGTTCCATGTAATCAGAGCTGCCTTGGAGTTTACTTTCATCGTGTCTACCTGAGTTGAATTTTTTCTGCTCTGGGCACCAAAATGTTAGTTTCCAGTACTGGTACCTTGTTTTCTGCCTTTTTGGCTTGGTGTCTTTTATTTGTGCTCTGCAGAGAGAATTCCCCCCTTTCAGCTCTCCCGGCTGAAAGCCACCCTTGTGTTTACTTGATGGCTGTCATATGGTGGAGGAGGTTGGGCCTAGGGGTGCATTCTCTGACCTTCTGACTGAGCCTTATTCTTAGGCAGGACTTGTGAATCTGGGTCTGAGTGTGGCTGTGCATGTGTCCCTGTCCCTCCTGGTCAGAGGCAGTTTTGGGATTACCATGGATTCCTGCTCCTGAGGGTAGAGTGTAGTTTTTCCATTTCTTCCTTCCAGCAACTGGAATGGTTTTCCTTTTACCAGTGTCTTTTGTGACTCATTTTGGTCCCTTCCCTGGAGATAAGGCTTTTATTCCTGAGGGAAGCCAGAGGCGGTGCTTAGAGCATTTTGGTGGTAGAATCTATTCCTCTCTGTGAGGACTGTCAGTTAAGCTCAGCCTTCAGAAACTTGTGGTTGTGCAGCATGGATGAAGCATGTGACACAATCTTTTTGCTGGTCTACCTGCATCACAGTACACTTTGGTGGGGAACTTGACATTATGTTTTTACTAAAAAATTGACTATTTTAGGGAAAATAATATGGTAATGAATAATCTATGCTTGAAATAGTAAAAGAAATGTCTAAATTAAATATAAATGGTATCATTATTGTACTTTGGATGAAGAAATCATACATTATTCTGTTATCTTTTATATCTATTCTACATTTTTGAAAACGCATGTATGAGTGTGTGTGAAACAAGCATGACATTAATTTTATGGCCTTTGTGTAGAATCATAATTTGTAAGGGTCTTTAAGTAACTGGGCCTCTACCTTGATGCCACATGAGATGGAAGAAAGAAAGCAAGGTCCTTGGAAGGTGCACCTATGTCCTTGCCAGGATTACCTACTTCCTCCTCCTCCTTTTCCCTGAGAACATGGGCCTCTTCATGATGGTAGGTGGTCACAATTTGGTCTGAGAATCCTCACACTTCAGCTAAGAGAAATACCTTCAAACAGATGGTAACTGTAAGTTTTGTTCACACTTTCAGGCACATTCAGAAAAAGGAGAAGAAAATCTCACATTATACATATAACACTTTATAATATAAAAGAATGTTTATATATTTATGCTCAGACACAGGGAATAACACTAAAAATATGTTCTGAGCTTGAAACTTGGATACATTATAGCAGTGCCTAGAACTGATGAACTTGAATGCAGACTATTGCAAAGTGGTTGTTCAATAATATTAATTATTTGAATTAAAAGGAAAAAGATATAGGGCAGATATCTTAGGAGACTTAAATCCCTCATTCTGATGGCAGTTTGGGAACTAAGGACACTATCTGGAGCCAGGTGATAATCATGCAAGCCTGGGAGAGAAAATTGTGAGATAGGAGAGTGACAGAGGGGCATAGCTGCATGGGGTAAGCCAGGACGTCACACTAGAGACCATGGAGCTATGGGATAAGTATTTTGTGGTTGCCTCAAAAGCATGAGGCCATGAGTTTTACCAGTTCCTTCTGTAGCATTATTTATCTGTAGGTTGGGGCAGGAAAACATAATTTTCTTGGAGGAATTATACCAGAATCGAAGCAAAGACTTGAAGGATATATGAAGATTCTTAATCCTTGAAGTGGTTTCTAGAATGACAAATACATTCTGTTAATGGAGGAAGATCATGGTGTACAGAACTACCTTGGGGAGGAGAAAGCACAGGGCACTGTGAGAGGATGGCAGGACTGGAAAGTTGTTGACCCTGGGAGGATGTGCTGATTCACCACTTTGCCATGAGAATACTTACTCAGTTGTGGAGTGCTGAGTAATCAAAGCTGCCCATAGGGTTAAGGCCTATTAGGAAGACCTACAAGCTGAAACCATGGTCTCACCATTGGCTAAATCCATGTCCTCCACTGGGAAGTCAGTGACAGTCAGAGGTCTAGAGATCCCTGGTTGAGAGAGGCAGAAACAGTGATTCCCCGAGAAACCAAGAAACATAAGTCTGTTCTTTGAGATAGGAATGATGTTTTCATTCAAGATTGTGCCAGCAAAGGAAGCTCCAGGGAGAAAAGCACCTTCAAGGTGAACCTGAATGGTGCTGATTATTCAGTATTTAATGCACACCTAACTTTTCCTTTTATATTGAGAAATGAGACATGAATGGGGCTTTTCTATCCACGATGTCCCTGAACCAGCGTGTGCCATTTAATTCAGCACTGCAGGGTGTGTCTATTTGGTCAATGGTTTACTGTCCCTTAATGGAAATAATTCACCAGAGATTTCCCAGAACTCACTTGGACAGAAATAATTTTTTGAGTTGATCTTCATGCTTTTTGTCCTCCTTGTCCCACAGGACTAACTCTGGTGTCCTCCACTGAGTACACACCATGACTAGGTTGCCTAACCCCTGAGATTAGCTATCTCTTAGATTAGCTATCTCTCCATTAAAGGAGGCCTTCACTGTTATTAAAATTGTAGCTTTAGAAGTTTAAGGGTATGAAAAAGAACACTATAGCAAATAGAAAAGAGACTGTGATATCAAGTCACCTTTCTTAAGAAAAAAATGTAAATATTTATCACAAGATTGCTAATATTTTATAGGACTTGAACCAGTAATAATCCATAATGAAGAAGTTTTGAGACAATCATCAGTGATATTACATAAACAAAAGTCATTTTTTGTGCAGTCATTTGCCACTAGTTCTGTCAAGGTATTCCATGTTTTTAGTTTGAAGAAATTGTAGAAAAAAATAAGTTTCTCTTTAAATGCATGCCATTTTATTTGAATGCTTGGAGTGTGTCACCAATATTTAGTTTGTCTAGCATTGTGCTACTTCAATTTCAAGTCTTTACCTTCTTCAAGGCTTTTGGGAATTATTTACACTGAAATATAACCTGGGTATGCTTTCATTCTCAGAACCAATCTTTACAAAATAACTTTGGGTTGTATGACAGCAGAGAGCAACATGCTTGCTTCTGGAAGTGGAGTGTTGGATAAAACACATTCTTTCCCAGGGGCTCAGTATCAAATTTAGGTGCTGAAAATGTAGTGCCATAGTCTGTAGGTTAGCAGGAGTCAATGAACCCCACAACAAATACTTTGCATGAAAAAGAGAAAATGTAATAGTGAAAATATGGAGAATGCAAAGAAAATTTCAGGTAAAACATCACCAGATAATAGAAAATGATTGATTAATAAGCCTCATAGCCAGAATTGTCAGAAATTTTCAGAAAAACTGTCCACACTTTGACCAGGGTCAGTGCCACACAGAAACTTCAGGTAAATGGCTCAAGCTAACTCCAGGATGTTGGAATTAACCCTGAGAACACCAGAAGTACAAGAGAGCTTTCACCTTCTAATCAAACCCTCCCCTTGCCAGAACTAAACTACACTATAAAACTATTTAAAATCTATTCCTTTTCTAGTGAATAATTTATTGAAATATAAAACACAGGAATTATTTATACACATACATGTATAACCATTACTACAAACTGGATACTGAATGCCCCAAAGTTTACTATTCTCCCTCATAATTCATGCCTCCATCCCCTTCTGCTTCTATAGGAAACAGTAGATCTCCTTTTTAAACTAGTTTTGTTGAATTTTACCTTAAAGGTCAGACAGTTCAAGTGTAAAATTCAAAGGTATTCATTTTATTCCCTGATATGCATCACCATCACAGAGTCAGTATTAGAAAGTATTCATCACTTCACTATTTGAACTTGTATAACTTCTCTTCATTCTCTCCTGAATCCCATTAAACTCTGTGTTGTCATCTCCCTCAGGTCTCTTCTAAGTCAGATGAGGAAAGGCACTGGGGGCTGTGCTGGGCCCCCAGGTCACAGAACAATGGCAAAAGGGAAAGTCCTGGCCTCTTCCCTCTTCCTCATTGATAATCTAGGCTCTACCCATTTCTGATTGGCATTTTCTCTAAAAATATGATTTTCAGAGTCAGGAATGGAGGCAGAAACTTGAAGCTGGGGAGGTGAGATCAGAGAGGAAGCTCAGGACCCTGGCAGGAAGCCCCTTCCCTGCCTCCCCTGTCCCTGCTCCTGGGAAGAGCTTATGCTTATCGGTCCTGATCCCACTCAGCCCAGCCCCCTCCTGGGCTCCCTGAAGGACAGACCTGGTTCTGGTCTCACATGTCCTCCCTCATTGCCTTTGCTTTTTCTCCTTGTAACTACTGAGTCCTCAGATCTCAGGTGTTTCTCTTATAGGGCATCAGGTTCATGAGATTTTCTTGGGAACAGCACTGAGCTTTTCACCATCCCTTGGAGTACATATGCCTTTTTAAAAAAAAATTATTTATCCCTCCCCCCGTTCTGTGCTTGCTGTCTGCTCTCTGTGTGTTCTTCTGTGTCTGCTTGTCTTCTCTGTAGGCGGCAGTGGAAACTAATCCTGGGACCTTCTGGGATAGTGAGAGGCATTCAAACTCTTGCATCACCTCACCTCCCTGGTCTACTGCATCTCTTATTGTCTCTCTTCTATGTCTCTTTTTGTTGTGTCATCTTGCTGCACCAGCTCTCCTGCATGGGTCAGGTCTCCTGCATGGGCCAGCACTCCACATGGGCCATCTCTCCTCTCTGGCCAGCTCACCACACTGGCCAGCCTGCCCTTCCCCAGGAGGCCCTGGGAATCAAACCCTAGATGCCCTGTGTGGTAGATGGGAGCCCAATCACTAGAGCCACATCCACTTCCCACATATGACTCTTGATGGAACACTTTGTGCTGCAGTTGTTTATGTGATTTCAGCATTTTCCCAAGAGAGAGGAACTTACTTGGTCTGCATACTTGCACATGCACAGACACTGGACCCTGGAACTCATTCTCTACCTCTATATCTCTCTGTGTGTACATATAAAATGTGGTCAGAAGAGCTATAGATCAATACCAACCAGAAATTCCAAAACATTCAGATTAATTGGTCATTGTAGATCAGTGATATTACTCCATGGTAAAATATAATGTATTTTAATGTTGTCATCACTTAGTATTACTACTTACAGAAACATTAAAAATATTAATAATAAACAAGAGAAACCCATTTGATGCAGTGAAGGGAAGGAACAGAGTAGTTTAAATATGTCAATCCTGTCATTTTGCATGTGAGTATCACTGTATAAGATAGGAAGGTCTTAGAGGGTATGAAGTTATGTGATCTGAACCTCCTGAGTCAGGCATATGTTTCCCACAAGCAGATGGGGTGGAGGCAGAGGATCAGTTTGAGCCATAAAGCCAATTTATAAAGCAGGTCCCAGTATGTAAGCTATGGGCTCTGGGAATGGATTTTCTGGATATGGGGAAATGGGTGAGATGACCATGGATGGACTTCAAGGGGGTGGCACATGGAAAGGGGGAAGGGGATTGAGAGGCTGTGGAAGTACTGATGATCAGAAAATATATGATTTTAATAAGACCGTCATGTCTTCCTGGAACCAAAGCAGAAGGTGTCTTGATGGAGAGGGTGGTGGCAGTGGCCATGGAGTCACTTGGATGGGGCCCAGTGGGAGGGGAGAACAGGAGTGCAGAGTCAGGAAAGAGAGGAAGGACCATGGGTTTGGGGATCCCCATGATAATTTTGAAGGAGCAGTTTCAGACACAGGTTCTTACAGCCTCTTGCATGGGCTTCCATCAAGTTACTGAATATATATCGATCAGAGTTAAGGAGGTGATGTGGAGTGTTCCTAGGAGAGGAAACACTTGATCCTACAAGTAACCCCTCCTTACTATCCCACTCTCCCTGTCTATTCTCCCTGACCTGTAGCTTGGATGTCATCACCCTTGTCTTGCAGTGGGTGCCAGGCCCAGTGCATAGAATACTCAGGAATTCTTGACACATTTTAGTTAAACTGAGTAAATCATAATAGAGATTTATTTGGCATAAAAACTTACAGTTCTGAGGCTGTGAAATGTCCAAATCGGTGAACCAGCAGAGATGCTTTCCCACCAGTGTCAGCTACTGGTGATCCTCAGGTCCTGCCACATGGTGAAGAAGGCTGCCTATCTCTGCTGAGATCCCTACCTTCCCCTCCAGAATCTACTGACTCCTGCAGCTCAGCTGTGTGCGACAAGGCATAGGGCTTGTATCTTATAAAATCAGAGAAGGAAATAAAGACCTGATATATTGCTATTTGCATTTCTTTCTTTTTCTTTTTGTAAAGTAAAAGATAAATCTTTTTAGTTTAAATGGTGCCAAATCAGAGAAGAAAAAAAGCATATTATATAGAAAACACTTTTCCTATGATGTTTGCAATTTCTAAAAGTGTTAAGGACATTTTTATTAAATTTAAAGGAAGTACAATTACAAACACACAACTTCTTCAGAAGGCCACTTTGTGATGAAATATATACAGACAATGTTTAAGGTTGGTTTGCCTGTTTTAAAATGTTATACTGTTTCTGGCTTGAGAATCACCTATTGCTTTAAAAGTCTTTCAGTACAACTCCAGTGCTGTTGTCAGGTAACATGGCAAAGGAGTAAATGTGGGCAACACATCTGAAATGGGTTTCAAAAGAAGATTCCCAGGTCCACCATTTCCAAGTCCAGCAAGGTTGATAAGAGGCACAACTGCAGAGCACGGAGCTAAGAATGGATTCCCATCTGCTCTTCTACTGGTTCTGGACCCTGCTGTATCTTTAAAAGTTTTTGGTACATTTGTGCTAGTTTTGTCCTTCCTGGTGAATCTAGAGGTTTCATGTCATGAGCAGAAAGCTTTGGTGTGGGAACAGATGGATGAGATTCGGTTTCTAGAAATTTAACAAAAAGTTCTGAAAATGAGAACTATTAAACACAGACTGTTGATTTGTTCTCAGAGGTGTGGTGGGAACACTTTTTGATCCTCTTCCAAGAGACTCTGGTAACTGTGAAAAAAGTGATGGTCCAGAGGAGAGCTGTGGTAAAATAATATCAGGTTTTCCTGAAAGAAGATCCTTGGTGTTGCAAAGCTGCCCCAGGCTGTTCTGAACTTGTTTAATTCCTGCCCAAATTTTTTGAATTTGGTTTCTAACTGCTCATAAATTTAGATTATGCCAGTACAGTCTACCTGTAAAATTGAATTATCATTGTCAGCCAAAACCTGGACCTGAAGTTGATGAAGTTCTTTCTGTACTTGGGCAGACTCATGCTGCATATTTTGTACTGTGGTCATCACTTGTTGTTTCCACTCTTCAATTTTCTTCACTTGTTGCTTTACTATATCATGTTCCTTTAGTAGCTCCTCAAACTGATTACTATTAACACCTCCAACCTTGTTGTCTGTGTTGTATGTCTGTAAAACAGTCAATAAAGTCTGATATTTCTGAATTAATGCATCTATTTCAATATCTTTTTCTTGAATAGTATATGATAAATTCTGCACAGTTTCTCTAAACATATCCTGGCCACTACTTTCAAATCTAGTGGGCAATGTTTTATTTTCAACTTGCAGCTTAATAAGGCTGCTTCTTTGGCAGCAACTATGTTCATCATGTTGTGATTTTCTCTTTTTAGGTGGCTATTTTCCCTCTCCTTCTTACTCAAAACAGCTAATATTTGTTCTCTTTCCATGACATAGGCCTGCAGTTGCTGTTGAAGGTAAACAACATCCTGGGTGTAGGGAGCTGAAGAGATTTTTGCATGAAGAGCTTGTATTTCCAACTCTTTCTGCTGGATCATCTGAGTTAATTTAACAACCTCATCTTTGGACAGCATTTCAATCTGTTTTGTTAAAGATAAATTCTTTTCATTTAGAAATTTAAACTCCAATTCTTGTTCTTTTATCCCTTTTAGTAATCTTTCAGTTTCAGCTTTAGATAAATCATCTTGTTCACTTCCATTTTTTATATGAAGGCTCTGAACTTTTGTTTCTAGGAAAATATCAGAATTCTCAGTTTGAATGCCCTGTCTTCCTTCATGCATCTGAGTTCTGACTGGTTCAATTGTTTTTTGCAAATTCCTGTTGTCCTCATTTTTCTCTAAAAAGAGCTGGGTGTATGTGGTATTCATTTGCTCATACTGACATTTAAACTCATCCATTTCCTTTTTCTGCTCCTGTAAAGACTGAAATAGTTGCATCCTATTCTGGCTTTGATCTTCAGTTGTCTTTTGATGATGTTTTCTTTCCTCTTTAAGATCACCCTTTATTATATTTAGTTGCGATACCTCAGATTCCAGTTCCATAATATCTAGAGTTTTGGGCTCAGCCAAGGTGTAGCTTGATTCTGCTGTTCCCTGAATCTTTCTAGTTTTTCTTTCAGATGATTGTTTTCTTCTTCCATGGATGCAAGACTTCTGTCTTTTTCTCTATGGTTTGTTGCAAATTTTCATTTTTCCTTAAGGCCTGAATACATTTCTCTAATTCCTCCTGGAGCTCTGAACTTCTTGCTTTAAGTTTTTCAATAGAAATTTCTTTCTCTTTTATAATTTGGGCCAGTTGCTTCTGCTCTTCTAAACTAGGTGATAAACTTTCTTTAGTTACTTTATGATCTGAATCCATCTATCTGCTCAATATTCCTTTTGAGTTTTGGATATTTCAAAGTCCTTCTCTTGACTGAGTTTAAGTAAATGCTCATGTTCCAGCTGTAAGGCCAAGCTAGTCAGGGCACATGCATTAGACAGTTCTCCAATGGTTTGCTCATACTTGTTTGCTTCTTCCAACAGTCTCTTTTCAGTCTGGCACAATTCTGCTTCTAACTGTTCATTTTTCCATTCTTAAAGCCTCCACAATGGCATTTCTCACTGGAGAGATCTGATTGTTACCAGCAATAGATTCTTCCAGCTGATGTCTTACATCTTCACATGCTAGGACCAACTTTTCTTTTTGCATTTTAACATCAAAAGCAAGTTTCTTAAAATTTTCATTGAGCAGTTCCATTTCTGAAAGATTTTGCTTTAAGTTTCTAACTTCAGCTTCCCTTTCTTTAAGTAAATTGTCCTTAAAATTACTGTGGCAGTTTTGCTTAAGAGACTGAGTTAACTCATTCTTGGCTCTTGAAAATTCCCCCTCATTTTGTGTAATAAGTTCCTTAAGTTGATCATTCTCCTTCTGAATATTTAAATTATTGTTTTGTGGTTTGTTTAGCTGATTTACTAAATCTTCTAATTTATCCACAAGCTTCTGCTGGGTTAAACGCATATTATGAAGGACCAGTTCACTTTGAATATTAACTTTTCATTCTGTACATCTAATTCTTTAATAATATTCATTTTATCATCATCAAGTTGAGAAACTCTCATTTTCTCATTCTCCAAATCTTGTTTTAATTTACTGATGATTCTGTCTCCTTCAGTTTGTTTTTCTGATAGTTGCTCTTTCAATAAAATCATGTGCTTTTTAGCTTCTTTTTTCTGTTTTTCCAATTCTTCTAACTTAGTTACCAATCTTTCCTTTTCGGCAATGCTCTCATTGAGTTCTTGTTCCTTTGCTTCCGAAGTAACTCTCAAACACTTAATTCTGATTCCAAATTCATACCTCTTGTAACTTGTACTTTTAACAACTTCAAATTCCTTGTTCAATTTTAAAAGTGATATTTGAAGTTCTCCCTTTTCTTGACCCAGTGATGATTTCTCTTTTTCTAAAGCTTGGATATACTTTTTAAGTTTCAAATTGTCTTCAATGAGGCTGTTAATCCTGGTTTAAACTACTCAGTCTCATCATTTCATTTTCAGCCTCAGTCAGTGCTTGTTGTAGTCTGAACACTTATTCCATTGATGAGTACAGAAGAATTTTTTCCTTTTCTTTTACAATGTCACTCTGCTTTACGACATAAGGTTGTAATATAATGCATTCCAGTTTGAATCTCTCACTTTCTTCAATTATCTCTTTCTTTCCCAGATTTAGCAATTCTTGTTCCCTCCTCAAAACATCTCTTTCATTTTCTGCAGAAAATAATTTTTCATTTCTGTCATTTACTCTATCCTCCAGTTCTTCAATTTTTTTTGTACACTGTATTTCTTCAGCTGGTAGAATTTGAATAGGATTTTGTATCTCATGAATTTTAGAGTGCTGAGTTCCTCCAACTCCTGCACCACCCTGTTGTAACAGAATTTCAAGTTCTTCAATTTGTTCTGCATAGTTGCTTAATTCTATGACTGATGACTTATTTCTGCCAACTTCTGTTGATGTGCATTCTGCAATACTGAGATTTCACATTGATGGTCATCAGTTTCCTGACTTAGGTTCTGTTTAAGCTCCTTGATAGTGTTCTGCAGTTTGCAGATTTCACTTTGATCAGAACTATTTGTTCCTTGTATCTGAGCAATATAACTCCAATGACCAACTTCAGACTCAAGTCTTGAAACTTCATTTGACAGTCTGTTTATTTCTTGTTGTGGCCAAATAATGTCACCAAAGTCCATGTCATCACCGTGGAAAGCTGCAGCATGATGACTCATACCATAACAAAATGAAGGTGATGCAGTGATTGCTGTTACACCACCAGGTTCTGAAAGTACTGACTGAGCAGGTGACTGCAGCTTCTGCAACTGATCCTGTAGTGCAATCTGTGGTGTTTTAAGATGGTAACTTGTAGATGGCTGTTTTACTTGAAGCTCTGATGCGTCAAGCTTCTCTTCTAGATCTGTACAATATTTACATCTCTCATTCTCTGATCTTAAGCTTGAATGAATGGCTTCAATTTCCTCTCTCCTAGAGTTAGGTAATGCTGCTTCCACATCCTCCATGTCCTCCATCAGCCTACACTTTGGAAAGTTTGACATCTGTCCAGTGAGGGAAGCCAGGCTGCCCCTCAACCCAGAGATTGGCCCAAGCCAGAGCCAAGGCCACCAAGCCAGGACGACATCACTGTGGGTCAAAGAACTACATGGCACAGTCTAAGAAAAGTACCCAGTGAGCTCAGAAGATCCCACCAAGTGTCCTGAACTGCTGCCTTGACTGAACTAGTCTGAATCTAAACACTCAGGATTCCATAACACAATGAGGGGTTGCTAGGCAACACCAGCTTCAGGGGCACCCACCAACTGTCCCACTCTCCCTAGAAACACAAAGACCTAGCCTGGTACTTGACCACAGGCCTCCACCAGTGACACAGTCAGCCCCAAGGAGCCTCTGCTCATTCCTATGACTTCCCACCATCCGAATGTGCTTCTTCCTCTGCTTTAATGATTTTCCCCAGTTCCATGGGGAAAATCAACTCTTGCCAACTTGACACTGGTGCAGGAAAACCTGCCCTGAAAGTGACAGTGGATTATTGAAGTCTAATTTTATGACAGTTGATATTTATGTTGTTTTTTTCTACATTTTAACCTGTCTGGGACAATGAATATGCTTGGTACTCATTTCTCTTAGAACAATATTTAATTTTTTTGATTCTAAAGACAATTATGTATAATTTGGAAAGCAGAAAATTAAAAAATAAAAAAACTGAATTCATTTCTAATTTTTAAAAATATACATTTGATTATCAATTGTTAGAAATGCACAGTCTCAGGCCACACCCCAGACCTAGTGATTCAGAAACAACATTTTAAAAAGATCCCGGGGTGTTATACTCATTCAAGTTTGAGAAGTGCTGACCTACAAAAATTGTAAGGATTTTAAGATGCAACATTTTAAATTTATTTAACATCTTATTTTAATAGAAGTGCTAGACTCTTTGCCCAATACTTCATATGCACTTTCTCATTTAATTCTTGCCACAATCTATTCTAGTTCTCTTGCCTTTCCTTATGAATTTTAAAATAAACTTGTCAATTTATACAAAAATAGTGCAGTTTTCTTTGCAGCACTTAAAATTCATAGACTAATTCTGAGTAAACTGACATAAAATCAAGACTTCTGACCTATGAAAAAGGTATATCTCTCTATTCATCATGGTACTCTTGATACTTTTTTCATTTCGGTACTCTTTTATTTCTCATAGAAATGCTTTATAGTTTCTAATTTTTTAAAAACTCTTTTCATGAGAGATTTGTGGGTTTACAGAACAATCATACATAAAATGAAGGATTCCCAAACACCACCTCATCACCAACACCTTGCATTGTTATGGAATATTTTTTACAATTGATGATAGTACTTTTTTGTAATTGTACTATTTTTTAAACAGTTGCTAGCTTCATTACAATTAAGGAAACATTATTAAAATAGTACATCTCCCCCAATGAATCAGACTTAAACACATTTCTAGACATGGACTTCAGCCCCTTTTATTTTTGAGACATTGGCATAGTGCTACATGATATTGTATTGACATATACAAGCCATTATGCAGTTTGTGAAAACCTATAAAAATTGTGTGGTGCAAAATGTAAAACAATGTAAACTACAGAACACACTTAGTAGCAGTGCTTCAATATGTGTTCATCAATTTTAACAAATGTAGCACTATAATGAAAGATGTTAATTGGGAAAAGTGTGGCAGGGGGTGGGTTGGGGAATATGGGAATCCCCCATATTTTTTTCTTTTTTTCCCTTCTATTTTCCCCCATATTTTTGATGTAACATTTATGTAATCTAAAGCTCCTTTTAAAATGAAGAAAGTAATAGTACTATTAACTTTTCAATATTCTTATACTTGTACCAATGACTACAGTCCATCATCTACAATAAGTTTCACTGTGTTATACTGTCCTATGTCTTATCATTTAATTTTTATTCTAGTAACATATATTATCTGATGTGTCCCTTTTTAACAACATTCACGTATGTAACATTCACGTATGCTGTTAATTATACACAAAAGAAGGTGCAACCTTCGCCACCATGCATTTCCAAACCTTTACAATCAACCTAAAGGGAAATTCTATACAAATTAAGCACCTACTCCTCCTTCATTTTATAATATGGTGTGGTATTGTGGTCTTCTTTCTTCCTTTTGCTTATGAATAGCCAGTTCTCCCAGCAGCAATTCTGAAGAGACTGTTCTTTCCTATTTGAGTGGACTTGGCAAACTTGTAAAAAAAAATCAATTGGGTGTCAGTGACGGGGGATGCATGGGAGGAAGTTCACCTCGAGCATACATATAAGGCATATAAATGTGTTCAGGCATTCATGGGGCATTGTCACAATGGGTGGAGATTCACACAATAACCAAAAAAATATCAACTTCCCATCCTGGAGAACTCTGCCACATTCTCTATCGGGACAGAAGAATCCCCTGAGTACAAGGACAGTGACTACTGAAGGAGGATGGATCATTGATGGGCCCTTGATTGTGACTGACTATATATATGAATCTTTACTTCTGAAATTGAAACTTATAATAATATTATAGGGTGCCTGTATTAGTCAGCCAAAGGGGTGCTAATGTGAAATACCAAAAATGGGTTGGTCTTTATAAAGGGTATTTATTTGGGGTAGAAGTCCACAGTTACCAGGCCATAAAGCATAAGTTTCTTCCCTCACCAAAGTCCATTGTCACATGTTGGAGCAAGACAGCTGCCGACATTTGCCCAGGGTTCAGGCTTCTTGGCTTC
>JAQZBX010080595.1:0-13817 GCA_029593785.1 Cabassous unicinctus | reverse complement strand
AAATCTGAACTATGGGCACTGTCAAGTCCCAGAAAGGGAATGGAAAAGCAGCTCCTTGTTTACTGTTGTGAGGGTGTAGACTGAACTTTTGGACAGCAGTTTCACAATTTCCACTTAAGTTTAAATACGCATACACTTAAATCCAGCGGCCCCAGGTCTCAGTGTTTACCATAAGGAGACATTTACTTACGGAGACTGTGAAGCATTTACAAGCGTCTTCATCGGCAGCGTTGTTTATAAGAGTGAAAAACTAAGAAAATAAAAACAGAAACTTCATCAGTGGTGTGAGCTGTGGTACAGGCATAGTGCGGAATATATGAACCAACTAAAAAAGAATGCCTAGAGCTGTGTGGTGACATGATGAAGCTGTTAAGTGGAAGAGTAGAGAATAGAGCAAAGCATCACTGATGCTTTAAAAAACCCGGAAACACAAGGCTTTTGTTCCTGTAAGCGTCTGTGGGTGGGAACAGTATGAGAATCGCAGTTTCCTGTGGGGAAGGACTGGAGTTAGAGGCCGGTCAAAGCTTCCCCAGCACTGCCTGAAGTTTCAGCAAGGAACTGTGTCATGAATGACTCGTGCAATTGAAAAAGGAGGAGGACGAGGACAGAGCCGCCCGCTCTGAGCTCAGAGCGTCCTCACGAGGGGCCCAGCGTGGCAGCCCTTGAGTGTGCACGCAGTGCCGGGGTCTCGGCCCCCTCCCGCCACCACGCGGCCCGAGCACCGCTCAGCCGCAGGCCCTTGCTTTCCAGGTTGCCCCGGCAGGACGGGGTGCAGGCCGAGCTCTCCGGGGAAGAGAGCCGGTGGCGCTCGCGGGACGTCGCCCGACTCCGCCTGCGCTCCGGCTTCCTCTCGGGCCCTTGGTGCGGCCTCGTGGCCAGGGGGCAGTAAGTGGCTTGCCGAGGGTCTCGCTTCCTCCTGGGCTGCGGGAGTCGGCGCCATTCCTGTCTTGAGGCCACAGCCCAAGCCTGGCTGTGGCTCCTCAGCCCACGTCACGTATCATGAGCTCTAAACACGAGGTTCTTCACACCTTTCACCTGCCGGTGATTGGCCTATTGGTGTAGAATCCGCAGCTTTCTGGAAACCTTCTGAGAAGGTGCGTTCTCTTTGACATTTTTGCTCATGATGCAGTGGACGCTTAGTGTCGGGTGGAGACTGGACGCTAGGTCTGCGAAGCAGTGAGGCTGACAAAGGAGAACACGCCGTGGTCTCTGCCCCCGAGGAGCTCACGTGGTACCGTAGAAGCCAGTTTGACACTCACAATCTTTAACATTGATTCTCGACCAGGCGCGATTATTTCAACCCCCAGGGGACAGCTGGCAGTGTCTGCAGACGTTTTGGTTGTCACAGTCAGGGTGGGGGGCTGCTGCTGGCATCCGGTGATGGAGACCAGGATGATGCTACACATCCTCCAATGAGAGCTCCCCGCCGACAGAGGAGTAGCTGAGCCCAGCACCGGCAGGCCGAGGCTGAGGAGCCCTGCGCTCCCTGCTGACCGCCGAATAGGACGCGGCACAGGGGTGGGGGGGGTCTGGCGCGACCTGGAGCACTGCCTGGAAACCCCCGGCAGAGAGGGGTCTCTGGAAGGGAGCCCGGAGCCAGGGAACTCATCGATATCAAAAGGGTGTCAAGGGTGGCCCAGGACGCCCCTTGTCAGATCTGCGCCCCCTTTGCGTATCGTTGAGGCCCGGCGCTCTGGCTCAGACCTGCTCTCCCTCTGTCCTTTGGGCTGTGCTCCAGCACCCTGAACCTCGCGCTCTTCCAGAATATGCCCTGCTCTTTTCCACTGCTAAGACCTTCCATGTGATTTTTGAGAGAAAGAAAAATTATGCTTAAGAATATCAACTTCCCCACTTCCCAAAAGATGATTTTCTGAAGACAACAGGCAGATACCTAAGTTAATTTAGAGCAAAAACAGGATGAAAAGGAGTTCCTCCTGGTGAGCTGAGGAGGCTTGTGAGCCCTGAATGTTTTTCCCAGCCTTTATGGGTTGCCTTTCAGAAGACTAGATGACTAACATTTTTGAAGAGTTGGTCCTTTTGAGCAATACCCTGCTTGAGTCCACGGCTTGCGTTTGAGAGGAGGCTGCAGATGTTAGACGTGGGAGGCAGGAGCAAACGCCTCTGGCCCCTCCCTCCTCCTCCCCTGCCTTTCCTCCTCCCGTCTATTTCACAGGTAAGATTGGGAAGGGCACTGTGGCAGGCTGAATTACGTTCCCTGACAAGCACAGTTGCTTAATCTGAGTCCGTCTCCCTGTGGGTGTGACCCCAATGTAAGTAGGACCTCTCAAAGAGGTAGATTCTGCTTCAGGTGTGACCCCAATGTAAGTAAGAGCTCTCAGAGGGGTAGATTCTGCTTCAGGTGTGGCCCAGCTGAATTAGGGTACGTCTTAATCTGGATTACTGGAGACCTTATAGAGGGAACCTGGAAATCACTAAAAGCCAAGGAAGGAGGGACATCCCCAAGTGATGGGAGGTAGACCAGCAAGCCAAGGAAGCCCCGCTTGCTGGTGGTGGAGACAGGCGCTGAGCAGGGCTCGCAGCAGCTAGTGACAGAGTGGCTGGAAGACAGAGCTCCTGGTTGCCCGCTTCCTCCGTATCGCAGCAGAGTCACTTAGCCTCTCTGGTCTCCATCTGCCAGTGACACTAAAGGTGGAAGTGGATGTCAGCTCACTTCTGTCACTCAGCATGGCAGTCGTTCCTGGTCCCCTGTGGACACAAAGCCCGGCTCACCCCTTCCGCCCCCCAACTACCTCTGCTTCCCACCTCTCAGCCCACTCTGTGCTGCGTGACCCGACAATCCCTCGCCAGAGCACACAAGTCCACTAACACGTACCAGGACACTTTGGCCAGGCACTGTCAGCCTTTCTCACACCGTCCTCACCCCTACACGCACGAGGGCCAGTGATGGTTTCTCCAGATTCCTTCTCTCTCTCAGGAGTTCGCTGAAATTACTGTAGCTCAGCATCTATATTCTACCTCGTTTTTTCCCTTTCCAATCCCAGGGTTCCTCTTTTCTTTTGTTACTAACAAGCTCCACCTATAAAGTGAGGATAATGATGGTGAACCAGCCTGAAGGCAGAGCCTGTACCCAGGCGGCCATGTCCGGTGCCTTTCGGTGTGAGATTTACCGTGCACTCACAGTTCCAGGGTAGTCACACCTTTGGGAGAGGCTCTTGGATGAGAAGTGCAGCTGGGCTGTCCTGGCGGGCGCTTCTTGCTCAGTCTAGTCCACCTATTTCCTACAGCCCCTAAGTTTCCTCAAAGCTTGAAAACCAGTCTTTTAAAATCAACACCCCTTCAGTCGGAATCCTTTTGGGGATGAGTTCATTTCCTCACTCAGCAGCTATTTCCTGAGCACATGCTTTGCCCAGGCTCTTGGGCTGCAGCTGTGGGCTAGAGTAGCTACATCTAGCAGGAGCCCACAGTCTAAGAGGGGAATAAACCCACTCACCAATGTCCTGGGATTGTGGTAGGTGTTGGGAAGTGAGAAGTAAATAAGACAGGTGAGCTCCTTGTGTCATGGTGGTTATATTCTGGTAGGGGAGAGAGAAAAGAAACAAATGAGCAGATACATAAAAAAGGAAACACTGTATTAATTGATAAGCACTAAAATTAAGTTAAAGCTGGGTAATTACAGTGGTGTTCAGGAAAGATTTGCTTGCCATTAGGCTGACCTTGGAATGACAAGGAGGGAACAGAGGAAAGTGCTGGGACAAGGGCGCCACGTGGGATCGTACCTGCTGCGTGTGAGGACAGGAAACCTGGGAACTAGAAAGCAACACGCGAGATTACATGTGGTAATAGGCTTTTAGCCAAGTGCAGTGGAAAACTACCTAAACATTTTTAAACAGGGGACCTCCACGATGTGATTTCTGTTTTAAAAGGATAAAAATGCCCCAGCTTTATCAGATTTTGGTGTTAAAGTTGTATTGGCTTTATAAAATGAATTGGGTATTTTCTAATCAGTTTGGAATACTAGTTCTCAAATTCTGTTATGAATCAGAATCATGGGAAAGCAAATGAACACTACAGAGACCCAGGCATCCTCATGTAGGAGAGGGTCTGTGCCCCTGGCTCTCTACCACGTTCCCTGGGTAATCTGATTCACACCAAAGTTTGAGAACTGCTAGTGTAGAAAACATTCCAGTTGTCTCTTACTTAAAGGTTAGAGAAATGGCCATGAGCCCCTCTGGTTCCTGATGACATTTTCAGGGGAGCTCTTTAATCATCCTTCTGCTTTCTTCAGTGGTAACCAATCAATTCAACAAAGTTATAAAACAACTTCACTCACAAATATAAATGCAAATATTCTAAATATTAGCCAGTAGATTCCAGCAATGTGTCAAAAGAATGACACGTGATAATTAAACAGAGTTGCTTTCCAGTAAGCTAAAGTTCAACGTTAATGAAATATGTTAACATTAGCCATTATATCAACAAACCGAAGGAGAAAAATCACATGGTCATATTTATAGTTGCTGAGCAAGAAGTTGATAAAATTCAGCAGCAATTCCTGATAAAGACGCTAAAGAAATGGGAAGAGAATGAAACTACTTAAATATGATAAAGACTGTAAAAGCAACAGCAATATCATCAAGTATCAGTAGTAAATATTGTTCTAGATGGCAGAAAACCGTTTTAATTAGAATCAGGAGCTGGAGCAGGATGCCTGCCCTGACCGTCACTTTTTCATGCTGGTGGGGGCCTCTAACAAATACAGAAACACAAGGAAATAAAGTGACTGTTCTGAACACTTGGAAAGAAGAGATAAAACAATCTCTTTCAGCTTACAATGTATTTTATACTAGAAAACCCCAAAGGCTCTAGTTAAAATCTACTACAATTATTAAGAGAAACTGGTTAGGTGGCTGAAATAGGAGCTACATACAAATATTAATGACTTTTCTCTTTTCTCATTTGATATGGAAAAAAAAAAAACCCTTTACAATACTGAAAAAATCCAAGGTACTTAGGACAAAATAAAATAAGGCAGTGAATCTATATGAAGAAAACTATAATAATCTGATAAAATCAGTTTTAAACCTAAAAATGTAAACATTGCTTTTGGATAGAAAGGCTTCCTATTACAAACTTGTTAATTACCCTAAATTAATTTTAAATTTTAATGCCATGCCAGTTTAACCCCTGGTTTTTGGAGGTGGAGATTGCAAAATGATCATAAGGTTTCTACAGAAGGGTAAAAGCCAGAGAGAAAATATCCAAGAGAAAAATGAAAAAGAGCAACAGTGAGCTGGGGTTTACCTTATTAGATGTCATTATACCTTAAAGCCACTGTCGTCAGGTTAACATGGTGCTAATTTATGAACAGACATATAGATTAACAGGATGCTAAATAAAGAACTCATAAATACATCCCACATCATGGGAGAATTTAATATGTAATAAGAACAACGGGCTATTCATCTGAAAGAAAATAAAAGTAGACCTTTGTAAGCTATGTTTTATCTTACACATATATAAAAATTTATTCCAGATGAATTAAAGAATAAGATGCAAAAATTTTTAGAAAACTACATGTACAATCCAGGAGATGGGAATCCCTCTTAATTAAACCCACAAACCCAAAAGCTATATGAGAATATTTAAATATATGAAAATTAAAATATTGTATATGCATTAAAATGCAAATAAAATCAATTACCCAAGATAATAGTTTGATGCTATTTTTATTGCAGATTACAAGCACAGCATCAATATTTTAATATCCAAAGAGCTCTTAAAAGTTGGCATGAAGGAAAACAAACATTAAGAAAATGAACAAAACTTAGAAATTGCCAATTCAGAAAAAAGCAAATACCAGTAGCCAACAAACATGCTAAAGGATGTTTAAACTGATTCTCATTTTAAAAAATGGAAATTAAAATCGCAATGAAATATTTTACACTGAATGACAAAAATTTAAAAGGAAATATAAACTTTTGATTGACGAGGATGTGAGGAAAATAGGACTTTCAGTTTCAGCCTGGGGGGATGTGAAGTCATACCCTTTTTATAAGCTACTGTCAGCATCTATTAAAATAATAAATACCCTTATCCTTTGACTCAGCAGCCCTACAGCTGGTGATCGTTCTCACAGGGATTAAATTCCCAATACATAAGGATCCATGAATAAGGATGATTAGTTTGGCATTACTCATAGGGGCAAAACGAAACAAAAACAAAGTAAACAAAAATTGGAAACAAAGTAAATACCCATCAAGAAGGGAATGGCTGAATAAAGCAAGGCACGCGTGCACCAGGGCGTGTTATGCGGCCCTCTACGCGGCCCTCTACAAGAACGAATGAGCTTTTCAGCCGACTTGATGGACTCCTTGATAAGTACTGTCACGGAGAAAAGTGAGAGCACAGAACTGTGCATGATAGGGCTCCACTGTTGTGAGTGAAACTGACAAAATGCCTTCCACATGTGTATAGATACATGCATATGTACATACACTATTGAAATAAGAAAGGTAATAACATGGTGTCTTAGTTTCCTAGCTGCTAAAAGAAATGCCATGCAATGGCTAGGCTTGACAATAGGAATTCACTGGCCCCTGGTTTCAGAGGCGAGAAGGCGTGCCTCTTCTGGGGTCAGAATCTTCTGGCTGGCCAGCAATCCTTGGGGCTCTTTGGCTTTTCCGTCACATGGCAATGCACACGGCGGTGTCCTCTGCTTTCTCTTTCGGGTTCAGTTGACTTCCATCTTCTGGCTGCTCCCCTTCGGCTTCTCTCTCTATGTCTGAATTCACTCTGCTTGTAAAGGACTCCAGTGATCCTCGTGAAAGCACAGCCTTAAGGGCCACATGTAACTGAGGACACATCTTGAAGAGATCCTACTTACAAGGGGCCCACACCCCCAAGAATGTGGCTCAAGTCCAAGAGCATGCCCACAATTCAGTCCACCACACATAAAAATCAAAATGCTATTGACAGAGGGAAAAAAAACAAAAACAAACAACAAACAAACAAACAAACAACAACAACAAAAATGCTATTGACATGGGCTGTTGTGCTTGGGCAGGGGAGGCTGATGCAGGTGTAGGGGAAAGAGGAAGCAGGCACAAAAGGAACAGAAAAAAAATGACTTAAAAAGCTCACATGAAATTTCATTTACATAAAATTATGTACATATAACATATATATTAAGTGTACAAATAAATAAAAAGATGTAAAAAATGAAATGCATCTTAAAAGTCTTTAAAAGATCACACTAAGTGATATGAGAAGACGGGATGCTAATGGCTGGTGGGATGGCAAGAGTGGAGGCAGGAGACGAGTGATGAAGCCGCCTAGTAGCCTGCGCCGGAGATGGTGGGGGATGGGACTCGGGGTAATGCTGGGGACGGGAGAAGTGGACAGAGGAGTTACAGCCGGCAAGGTCTGTAGATGGATTGGATGCGGAGGGAGTTAAGAGGTAAAAAGGCTCAAAGATGAGTCGTAAGGTTTTGCTTAGCAACTAGATGGATACCAGTTTTACTAAGTGGGCAAGCTGGGTGAGGAGCAGGTTGGTTAGGGGAGAAATGAAGAATACTCTTTTGGGACGTATTGAAAGTCTGAGATGCCTGTGATAAATGTAATTGGAAAGGTCACGTAAGCAGAAGGACATAGAATCTAGGATGACAGGAGCTGCCCCTCATTTCAGCTTCACTGGAGGGCACCTCTCAACACCACGTCCCAATTTCACCTTCCAGGCCTACAGAAGTAGCTCCATGTCCTTAGACAACTTACTCAACCTCCCTAAGCCTGGGTTTCCTTATCGGTAATCGGAGGCAGCAATTATAACGACCACGTGGGGGTGGCCAGGAGGTTACCGCACGGTATTTCTGCCCACATCAGTGCCTCATCGATCCGTCCAATTCCCACGTGCCTGCACGATCCTGCTTCTTTCTTTCTAACTGTACCTCCTACCCATCTCTCCACCTTCCAACAACAATGTCCCAAGGGATGGTGAAGGAAGGAGCATAAAGTATTTTGACCTCTTAACAAGTATCTAATAGGCAACTGTGAATATGAAACTTTTCATGAATAAACTCTTGAATTTTGACTTATTTACGTCATGTATAATTATGACCAGGGAAAAAACAACAGCTTTTCTGCCATTTCAACATTCTCCCCCAATTCATGTTCCTTTACAATAATCATTAATGTTTCTGCAACAGTGTTTACATCAGGTCTCTGATTGTAGAGAACCCAATTAATCTATTGCCAGTTGGGCTGTTTACTTATTGTTCATTCAGAGCGAATGTAAATCGGCTTCTGTTCCTTGAAAGGAATTAGATATAGCTTGATACATTAATGAAATCATTATCATTTCATTAAACTGCATGGTCTGAGCTGGACTAATCTGTGAGTGATTGAAATGCAAGAAGTGCATTCTCTTATGTGCATAATCACAGTGGATGGGCGGGTTTACAGCAATAAAGGCTGCAGCTTCTTGCATCAAACACTTTCCTGCACATGCATGAAATTCTGTGCAAAATGAAAGTGAGATGCATTTTTAAAAAAGCATATAAGGAATAAAGAGGAGGAAACAAGTCTATAAAGAACAATTGTGAAACAGCATTTTGTTTCAGGACAAGAGGAGAGCTTTAATCTGATTCTCAGAAACTAAGATTGATCTGTTTGGGTGTTACGTGTAGAAAGACTTTCCAACCTTGACCCGTAAGAACAAAGTTTAATAAGATTCTTGCTTCGCAATTGATATTATGAATTGACTAATTCTTTGATGAAGAAAGGAAGATAAAACGTCACCAACCCTCTTGTTTATGTGTCACAGTGAAATGCTTGGGCTCCGTAATACCAAAACTATTGTATGGTTTTTTATATTCATAAAATAATAATAGCAACAACAATAATAAAATAAGCCAATGCTTTGGAAAACAATACTTATTTAATATTTTGAAGCACACAAGACCAATCCAAAATCATTTCCTAGACTGTTTTTTTTATAATTTTTAAAAGATTTATTTATTTCTCCCCCTCCTCCCTCATTTTTTGAGCTCACTGTCTGCTCTCTGTGTGTTCTTCTGTGCCTGCTTGTCTTCTCCCCAGGCGGCACCAGCAACCAATCCCGGGACCTTCCGGAGTGGAGGGAGGTGCTGAATCTCCTGCGCCACCTCACCTCCCTGGTCTGCTGTGTCTCCTACTGTCTCTCCTCCATGTCTCTTTTTGTTGCATCATCTTGCTGCACCAGCTCTCCTGCATGGGCCAGCTCTCCTGCGCGGGCCAGCACTCCTGCACGGGCCAGCACTCCTGCACGGGCCAGCACTTGGCATGGGCCAGCACTCCACGTGGGCCAGCTCTTCTGCATGGGCCAGCACTCCTGCACAGGCCAGCACTCCTGCACGGGCCAGCACTCCTGCGCGGGCCAGCACTCCTGCGCGGGCCAGCACTCCTGAATGGGCCAGCACTCCTGCACGGGCCAGCACTCCTGCGTGGGCCAGCACTCCTGCGCGGGCAAACACTCCTGTGCGGGCCAGCTCTCCTGCGTGGGCCAGCACTTGGCATGGGCCAGCAATCCACGTGGGCCAGCTCGCCGCATGGGCCAGCTTGCTTTTCACCAGGAGGCCCTGGGAATCAAACCCTGGACCTCCTATATGGTAGACGGGAGTCAATCACTTGAGCTACATTCACTTTCTATCTCCTAGATTTTTAATGTCTCAGTTGGATCTGTCTAGATATGAGGAGGCAAAGTGGCATCAGTGAGAGAACAGAGAATCTGCAACCAGGAGAAAGGCTTGGATTTTGCTTCTGCCATTCATCAGCTATGTACAGCCTTGCCAGTATTTGCTCTTCTGGAGCCTCATTTCATTTTCATCCAGTTCCACGGGATTGTTTTGCATATCAAATAAGATGGTGGATGTGAACGTTTGTAAAACTGATTTACCTGAAAACTGTGGGGGTTGGCAGTATAGTGGGAAACCCAGGGGAGCCTACAGGGGTGGGCTCCAGGTAGAGACCACTGTGATGGATGACTCGGGCTTGATCCCTGACTCCGCCAGGGCTACTAGAACAAAATGCCCAGCAGGGATTGACTGGCTCACCGTTTGGAAGCTGGAAGTCCAAACTCAAGGACTCGGCAGCCACGCCTCCTCTGACGTCCACAGTGCTCTGGAGGTGGCCTGCCGCCAGCCAAGCTCTGCCTCCGTCGCCGCGAGCTGTCTCTGCCTCCTCCTGCGGCTTGCATGGAATTGAATTCCCGCTGCTGAAAAGGACTCCAGTCACACTGGATTAGAGCCCAATGTGGTTCAGTTTGGCCTCCTCTTAAAAGGGTCGTCGACGAGCCTGTTTATAAATGAGTCCATCCCCCCCCAGGACCAGGATATGTCCTTGTGTGGGACACGATTCAATCTACCACGGTTGAGTTTACGTTCACTTTGGCATGTGTCACTTCAGCTGTCAGACAAGGCAAAGGATCGCCCCAAGATCAAGACGGGGTAAGTGGAGAAGCTTCTCTGCTTCCTCCCTCTTTTTCCATGGAGGTGGAACAGAAGTGTGACGCCCCGGCAGCTCTCCTGGAGAGCTGGATGTCAGGTGCATCGAAGTCAGGAGATCCAAGGAGCAGGGGCCTTCTATTTATTTATTTATTTATTTTTTAGTCTGGCGAGAGGTGGTCTCAGGAGAAACTCCAACGAGTGACGTTTGCACTTACTTGTTAGGCTGTGAGTAAATCTTCGACATCTCCACTGTAGAATTTCTTGAAAAGTGATCACCGTCTCTGTTTGGGGGGCTGGAGGTGGGTTAAGAGAGTGTTGTTCATAGCTTTTCTTTGGGAGACAAGGGGCAGCATTTTTACTTGCTGGCATCTATGTCGTTCATTGCTGACCCAAGGTCATTCTTAAGGTCGTTTAATGCGCCCGCAGCTGTTGGCGTGTTGGGGAGAGCCCGGACTAAGAGCCAGGTTGTATCAGACCTGGGTGCCAGCTCTGTTCTGTCACTAGCTGGGTGGGCTTGGCAGACCATTCCACTTCCTGGTCCTCAGTTCTGCTGTGGATTAAACTGGGGTGACTGAGCTGCTCAGCGGGGATGTTAGGAGGGTCAGGTGGGCCACTAGGGGGGTATGTTTTGTAAGGTGTGAGGTAGCAAGAGCTGGCCCACAGGAGGGTCTTTTTATTCACCTTCCAGAAGAATTTAGATATGTGACCTGTGCTTCCTCCTGCTCTACTTCAGCACAGGGAGAGACAATAATGCAGTGTAGGTCTCGTTTCACCATTTTCTATTTTCTTTATCCGTTTAAGGGGGGCACTCAAAAGTGTTTCATGCCAGAAGGTGAAATCATGCTATACAGGCAAACCAGTAGCCCTGAACAGAAGCGGCTAATTTCCTGAGAAACTACGGGCTCTCCAGAATGGTTTCCGAGGCACAATTTCTACCAGTGAGACAGTGCCCTCCAGGGAGGGATATGAGAAAGGGGGTTTAGGCTCTGCTCAAGCCCCTGGGTAGCTAAGTGCACGGGCACCTAAGGAACTTCCAGGAGGCGTGAGTGGAGGTGGGAGAGGCCGCTTGGAGAGAGGCGCTGTGCCGTGGCCTCGGGGTGGCCGCAGGGCAGCATGGGAGAGAGCTGGAGGCATACGGAGATTTGCCTAGGGAGTTAGCTCCAGAAGGAAGGACTCTTTGCTGGACTCCTGTACACAGAGCAGTGGTGTACGCTGCCCTCTAGAGAGGCAGAGGCAAGGGAGTGCCTGTGAGCTGAGGCACCCAGGAGCTGAGCGCTGTGAGCTGTGCGGAGCTGCCCCGCTGAGGGCGGCTGCTGAGCGTGAGCCCTCTGTGGAGCGCCACGGTGCTGGGAATGGCTCTGTGGAGCCACACCTGTTGGCAGGTGCAGCCATGGCTAATGGGGAAAGTGTCAGTGGGAGTCAAGGTTGGGGCGTCTTCTACAGGGACATCTTGCTAAGCTGGTGGGACCAAATGATGTCACGTTAAGCTCCTATTACGCGTTTGGCACTTTTAGCACATTATTGGGTAAATCTTCATGATAGTCCTATAAGTCAGGTATTGTTATCTGCATTTTACAGAGGTGGGAAGTGACACTAGGGAAGTTTAATTAACAACTAAAATTGTGAAGTCTAGTAAGTTTTAGAGCTGGGATTTGAACGGAGATCGAATGACGAAAGCCAAGCTCCTTTCATTTTCAGCATGTTTTGTTATTTGATGGGCTTTAGCCTTTGCTATCATCACACTGAGAAACATGCGTAATATCTGGAGTTGGGTAGAGACATTTTTTGTTCTGTACACACTGTCCACTAAAGAGAAAGCCTCACAATTTCCCAACAGAAAATCTGATGAGATTAGAAGCTCAGAAATTCTGGGTTGGAGTCCAAGCTATTAATAGGGATTCTTTATTTTAAGTCTCCCTATTGATTTCTGGAGAACTAAGTAGGTCACAAGGAAGAAACTTTCACAAGAAAAAAGACTTCAACCAAAAAAAATACCTCCACCTTCTTCAAATGAACAGCGTAAGTAAAAAAATCAGAATGACGAAGGATGAGAAATTATAAGATGTCCTTGGATTTAAAAATCATGAGTAAATGAGACAAATATTAAAAGAGAAAAGAAAACACATTGATAGAATTGCTGTCCTCCTACAGCACAGCATGCACTGAACGATCTCAGCAGCCCACTGCTGGCTTCTGGGTGGAACTGCCCGGTGCGTGGAGTAAAAGACCATGGCGGCACTCAGTGGCTGGCACTGGACAACTGGCTCACCCAGTGCATTCTGATGAGTTAGTTTAAAATTAGCTCCAACCCATGAAGGTCAAAGTCGGCACACATATTGAAAAGGCCCTTGGAAGAGAGTGAAGTTAGATGACAAACGGTCCTGTGTCCCGTGTGGCACCGCGCCCACGGCTCCCCCAGGGTGGCTGAGGATTCCAGGCTGCCTTAAAATCTGCTTCAGTGATGATCGAGAGGGACGGAGTGGTGTTTGATGAGGCTCTGAGTAGACCTTAAGTGGCAGCTCACGGACCACCAGCTAAGAGCAGAGAAAACACAAATGAATTCCAGGGAAACCGAACAATTACCACAATTGTCCTCCTGCTGCAGCCACAACGAATGAAATCCAGAAAACGCTCTAGCGCGTGTGAACCTGAAGGATCCCTTGGCCTCTCTCAAGTCCTGCTGTCAGCTGGATATGCAAAACCAGGTGGCTTTTTGGAATCCCGAGTTTGCAAAGAAGGTGCTTGGAAAGTTGGAAGAGACACGTAAAAGACGGGATTTTTAATTATAAACAAATACATGTTTATTAAAGGAAGTTTGGTTTTCACAGAAACATGGAAACAAGAAAAAAGAATTGCCTTTAGTCTCATGAAACAGAAACATTGCTGATATTATCACGACTCCTTCCTATTTTATTCTACTGTAGATTGTATTTTGAAATCATAATTGCTTACAATTCATATCATCTTTTCAGTTATCATTATTTAGTAAGCCTTTTTCCTTTTTAAAAACATCTTCATATTATACATTTCAATAGCTTTACCATAACTCCTTGAATAGATATCCCATAGTAATTCATGCCCCTATTATTATTTAGGTATTTTTCAATTTTTGCTCTTATTAAAAATGCCATGATGGACATCTTTGAGCAGAAAACCCTATTTCCTGGCTTCCAGAATAGTTCTTAGGGTAAATTTCCCAAGGTAGACTTTCCGGATCTTAATTCAGGCTGAGCATTTGTTTCCCAGAAGTACTGTGTGGCTTTGTCTATTTCAACACAACACTCCTTAGCACTAGGTTTTCTTATTTTTGAATGCTGCTAATTTAAATTTTAAAAGAATAAATTTGTATCATTTAAATTTATCGGATTGCTTGAAGAT
>JAQZBX010080594.1:0-13796 GCA_029593785.1 Cabassous unicinctus | reverse complement strand
ACCCATTACCCTTCCAAATAAGTTTGGTAACTGGCTTTTCCAATTCTGCAAGAGGGTTTTGAAACTTTATTGGGACTGCACTCAATCTGTAAATACTTTGGGTTGAATTGATATCTTAAGATTTAATCTCCTAGTCTATTAGCAGTCTATTAACAAAATGTACTTTGATTACTTTTAGAAAAGTTATGTAATTTTCTGTGGAGGTGATGTCATCAGCATTGTGATGTTAGACATCTGGAACAATGTCTTCTCATTAACAACTAGGAAAAGGACAAATCCCACTGCTTGGAACTCAAGAGGATAGAAACGGAGAAAAATGATGTGATCTTGTATTTCAAAACCCCTAGGAGCCCTCAAAGAAACTATTTAAACCATTAAAGATGTTAGGTATTGTTGCAGAATAGAAGATCATTATACATAAATCATTTGTAGAGTGTATAATGCAAAATCAAGAAAAAAGTATATTTACAATAGCACACTAAAAATATTACAATATTTAGGAGTAAATTTAACAATGGAAATGCAAAACATATACATTAAAAACTACAAGAGAGTGTTGAAAACAGGTAAAGAATGTATAAATGATTGGAAAAATATATCATGTTCAGAAGAAAACATTTTTAAAAATGACAATACACCCCAAAATCTTTATGGACATATGTTTAGAAATTGAGAGGTAAGTTCTAGAAATTATATGGAATTGCAAAGGAGCCAGAGGAGGTAAAAAATAATGAAAAAGAACTAAAAGTAGAGGAACTCACACTTCTTGATTTCAAATACTAATATAATGCAAAAATAATCAAGCCAACATAGTATTAGCACAAGTATAGACATTATATACATAGAATAAAATTGAGAATCCAGAAATAAAGTAATTCATCTATAAACACCTGATTTTTGACAAGGGCAAGTAGATCACTCCATGGAGTAAATAATAATCTTTGAAATAAATGGTGATTGGATGATGGGATATCCACTTGCAAAATCAAAATCAATGTGTTCCCCTATCTCCCACAACATTCAAAAATGGGCTGAAAATGAACCAACTAACTAAATGAATGGGCTAAAGTGATATAAATTCTTTTAGTAAAATATATGGGTAACTCTTCAGGATATTAGATTTGGCATAAGAATTTTAGATTTTATCCCAATAGCACCAACAGCAAATAAAAATATAGATAATATGGGCTTCATAAAAATTAATAAACTTTTTTAAAGGATACCAACAAGAAAGTGTACCAATGACCCTTGGGATTTGAGAAGGTATTTGCAAGTCATATATATCATAATGGGCTTGTAACTAGGATATTTAAAAACACTTCCATCTAAATCATACAAAAGAAAACTATCCAAGTTTTTAATGAGCATGATGTCCATAGGGGTGACATCAGAATGATGTTGGAATAAAATCTGCCAGTGACCACCCTCCATAGAAGCAGTGAAAATTATGAAACATCAACTTTCACAAAATACTGAAAGATGATTGAGGCTAGAGAACAACTCAATGAATACCAAATCAGATAAATACACCTATAAATGGTTAGAGAGCCTGGGGCCATATTTATTGGTCTGGTCCATCCCACATACTCAGCTCTACATGGTAGTTTGTGTGACCAGTGGAGATAGATCAGTGGTCTATGGGTCTCTGAGGTCTGATTTATGCACAGCATTAGCTTGACAGTCCACATGCATTTCAATGTGGACCTTGGGTCTTGAATACTGCACCTAAATGAAAAGAAATATTCACAAAACCCTAGATAACAGGGAAAATCTTACTTTCAGACTTAGAACATCCAAAAAAATCTTAAGTTAAGATTTCAAGATAAGGTCACAATACTCATACAGAAACAAAAATGATAACCCATACAAAGAATTAAAATAAAACAACAGATAAAGCACAAACATTGGAACAACAAATCAAAGACTTTAAGTCAACTCTCTAAAATAAATTCAATGACGTAAAGAAAGCATAAGCATAGAACAAAATGCATGAAAAAAAGATGATGTATGCATGAAAGGAACAATTGAAAGTTTATAAAAGAGCCAAACAGAACTTTGGGGGAAGAAAAACAAAATAACAGTGATTAAAAATTTATATGTATCCAGCACATTTAATTGAGAAATGTAAATATTCATCTGTGTTTACTTTTTAGTTTTGAATTGTTTATATTTTCAATTATTAAATGTACAAAATAAAGTTAAAAAATACATTAATACATTGAATCACATTAAAGTGATTCAACAGCAGATTTAAAGAGGCAGAAGAATCAGCATACTAGAAAACAGGATTGTTAACATCAACTCAGTCTGATGAGCAGAAAGAAAAATAAGGAAAAAACTAAGCAGATCATAAGGGAACTTTGGAAACCATGTAACATTACAAAATATGAATTATGGGAATTCCTGGAGGATAAAAAGAAATGGGATGTAATAGAAAGAATTTTGAAGACATAATAACCAAATATTTCCCATATTTGATGAATGACATGAATATATACATCCAAGATACTCAAAAAGCTCCAAATAAATTATAAGCAAATAAATTCAATGACAATGAGACCATATCATTATCAAAATGTCAAATATCAAAGGCAAAGAGAGAATTCTTAATGCCTCAAGAGAGAAACCAATTGCCACATAAAAGGGATCTTCAAAAAAGCTAAATACTGATTTCTCAGCAGAAACCATAGAGACAGAAATACAAAGGATTAGCATATTTAAAGTATTGAATGAGGAACTTTCAAAGCCAAGAATTTTCTGTCTGGCAAAAAAAAAAAAAATCCTTCTCAAATAAGGCATAGTGTAAGACTCCCAGATAAATAAAAACTGAGAGTTCATCACCACTACACCCCCCTACAACAAGGACTAAGGGAAAATCTTGAGGTTTTGAGCTAATGTGATGGAAGGGTGTTGGAGAAAAAGGCCAATTATACACAAAAAGTGTTTCAATGAAGGAAAGAGGGCGGAATTATAAGAAATATAAGAAAAAAAGTATAAAATGACTGAAGAAACTCCTGCCTGATCAGAAATTACTTTGGATATAAATTGCTAAACTTTCCAATTAAAAGTTGCACATTAGGGTAGCAGATGTAGCTCAAGTGGTTGAGCACCTACTTCCCATTTATGAGGTCTGGGGTTCAATCCGCAGTACTTCCTAAAAGCAAACAAACAAATGAAAAAAAGAACTCTCTTTGGGTAGTGGATGTAGCTCAGTGGTTGAGGGACTGTTTTCCATGTGCAGGTTCCTGAGTTCAATACCTGGTACCTCCTAAAAAAATGTTGCAAATTGGCAAAAGGATACAAAAAGCATGTTCCAGCTATATATCATTATGATAGACAAATCTAAATCAGAGAAAAAGTAGGTTGAAAGTGAAAGGATGGGGAAAAAATATTCCATACATATGCTAACCAAAAGAGAGTGACAAAGGACTTTAAGTCAAAATCTGTTTCAAAAGATACAAGGACAGTATATATTTAAAAAGTGTCAAGACACCAAAAATTTATAACATTTATAACATTTAAAAACACTTATTGGGAAAATGTCATTGAGGTAGGTAGGTAGAGCCTGACTTTTTCACAAAAAGGAGTGAAGAAAGTACATGGACCTGTTCAAGGGAGCTGTTTGGATGTATATAGAAAGGGAAAGTCCAGGAGGGAACTGGACAGATAAAGAAGCCCAAGGAAAACTGTGAGTCTCTCCTCCCTGCTGCTGGAAACTGCACCTGTACACTGTCCTCAGGGCAAGAGGCCTTGGTGGAATCCCTGGCTAGCTGCTGCCAAAGAGTGGGAGGGAGCAACCCCAGGAGGAAAAGGGATTTGTCTTAGAGTGGACAGTGGTTGTCTTTATGGTGAGTTTGATGAGCAGAACTCCCTTTGAATTTTGGAAGGGATCCCATCCTGATGGGGAGAGAGGAGGGGTGATCTGCTCAGGCATTTATTTAAGTCTTCTTTGATTTCCTTTAACAGGGTTGTGTAGTTTTCTGTATATAAGTCCTTTGCTTCTTTAGATAAATTTATTCCTAGGTATTTAATTCTTTTAGTTACTATTATAAATGATTTTTTTTTTCTTGATTTCCTCCTCAGATTGCTCATTATTGATGTACAGAAATTCCACTGATTTTTGAGCATTGATCTTATAGCCTGTGACATACTGAACTCCTTTATAAGATCTAGCTTTGTTGTAGATTTCTCAGGGATTTCTATGTATAGCATCATGTCGTCTAACAAATGTAAAATCACAAAGCCTTGTAAAATGTCACATCTGGATGAATTAGAAAGAGATCAAAGTAAATGAAAAATTAGTAGAATGATTAGAGAGGATATAAATTTTACATAGAGAGTTGAGAGAATCAAAGAAATTAAGAGATGGTTCTTTGAGGAAATAAAACAAATTAGCCAAACTTTACAAGACTGGCAAGGGAAAAATAAGAGAGAAGACACAAATAAGTATAATCCAAAATGAAATGGTACTAATATCATTGATCCTTCAGGAATTAAAAGGTTTGTAAGGGAATACTATGCAGAATTCTACAACAACAAATGAGATAAGCTAGAGGAAATAGACAAATCCATAGAAATACTCAAGTTACCCAAACTATAACAGTCAGCCAAAAGGGGTGTTGATACGAAATACCAGAAATCTGTTGCCTTTTAGAAAGGCTTTTATTTGGGGCAGAACCTTACAGTCACAAGGCCCTAAAGAGTCCAACTCAAAGTATCATAAGAGGTAATTTCTCACCCACTCTTTTACCATGTGTTTACCACAGGATTGTGGGTGACATCTGTGAGTGATCAGCCTTCCTTCTTCCTCTTGAGGCTCTGTGGTTCCAGCTTCTTCTGATCTCAGCTGCAGGCTGGCATAGAGCTCCTCTCTCTCTCCCTGGGGCTTGTTTCTTTCTGGGCTCTGCTGCTCTGTTCTTTTCACAAGGTCAACTTTAAACTATCATGCTCATCTCTCTTTCCAGGGCCCCCGCCATGTATAATGAGCTGTGTCTCTTCCTCTGTGTTTTTCTTCTCTGTTTATCTATTTCCACGTGATTCTGTTTTACAAGCCCACCAAGGGGGCTGGGACTCAACACTGAGTCTCACTATAATGGTGAGTTTGAATCAAAGCCATACCCTTAACATAATTTAATCAGACATCTCAGCTGAATCTAATACAATCAATGGATTATCACATCCAGAGGAACAGAGCAGTTTACAAACATACTCTCCCTTTTTGGAATTCATAAAATCTCAAATTGCAACACTGATACAAAAAGAAATGGAAGATCTGAGTAAAAAAATCCTCACAACAAAGAAAAGACCAGTAACAGATCGATTCACTTGTGAATTCTACCAAACATTCCAAGAAGTATTAAAACAAACTCTTATCAAACTTTCCAAAAAAATTGTGGAGAAAGGAAATCTTCCTATTTCATTCTATGAGGCCAACATTATCCTAATTCCAAAGCCAGATAAAACCATTACAAGAAATCTAGAAATCATTATCTACATTAATAGGGATGAAAAATCCTTAAAAGTACTGTTAAATTAAACTCTATGGAGTATTGAAAATATTATGCACTATGAACAAGTGGGTTATCCAAGGAATTGCAAGGTTGCATCAATAGAAGAAATCAATCTCTGTAATACAGCACATCAAAAGAACAAGCGAAAAAACTAAATTGATGTAGAAAAGGCATTAGTCAAAATTCAACATTTTTTTTTCAGATAAGAAAGAACAGGAGATAATTTCCTCAACCTGATATATGAAAAATCCATAGCTAACATTAAATTCATTTGTGAAGCCATTTCCTATTACAAGGTCCTGTAGAGGCTTCCCTACATTAACATCCAAGTCTTTATGGTCTTGGCTCTTATATTTAAATCTTTGATCCATCTTGAGTTGATTTTTGTATAAGGTATGAGATGGTGTCCCTTTCTCAAGCTTTTGGCTATGGATGTCCAATTCTCCAAGCACCATTTGTTGAAGAGGTCATTCTCTCCCTGTTGAGTGGGCTTGGTGGCCTTGTTGAATACAGATGGCTGTATATGTGAGGATCTATATCAGAATTCTCAACTTGGTTCCATTGGTCGGTATATCTATCCTTGAGCTAATACCATGCAGTTCTGACCACTGTAGCTTGGTAGTATGTTTTAAAGTCAGGAATTGTGATTCCTCCAATTTCTTTTTTCTTTTTCAGTATTTCTTTGGCTATTCAGGGCTCCTTGCCCCTCAAAATAAATTTCATAGTAAGTTTATCCAGTTCAGTAAAAAACACTTTGATGATTTTTATTGGGATTACATTAAATCTGTAGATTAGTTTGGGTAGGATAGCCAATTTAATGATGTTTAGTATTTCTATCCATGATCAAAGAATTCTTTTCCATTTATTTAAATTTCTTTGATTTCCTTTAACAGTGTTGTCATGTTTTCTGTGTATAAGTCATATACATATTTAGTTAAACTTATTCCTAAGTATTTGATATTTTTAATTACTATTATAAATGGTGTTTTTTCCTTGGTTTCCTCCTCAGCTTGCTAATTTTTGATGTACAGAAATGCTACTGATTTTTGCACATTGATCTTATAACCTGCAGCTTTACTGGACTCATTTATAAGTTCTAGAAACTTTGTTTTAGATTTCTGAGGGCTTTCTATGTACACAATCATGTCATCTGCAAATAGTGAAATTTTTATTTTTTCCTTTCAAATTTGGTTGATTTTATATCCTTTTCTTGCCTCAGTGCTGGTGCAAGTACTTCTAACACATTGTTAAATAGGAGCAGTGATTGTGGGCATCCATGTCTTGTTACAATCTTAGAGGGAAAGCTTTTAGGATTTCACCAGTGTATATGATGTTATCTGTGGGTTTTTCATATATAACCTTTATTATGTTCAGAAAGTTTGCTTCTTTTCCTATCTTTTGCAGTGTTTTTATCAAGAAAGTGTGCTGTACTTTGTTGAATGCTTTTTCTGCATCTTTAAAGATGATCCTGTGATTTTTTTCTTTCCATCTGTTTATGTGGATTATTACATTGATTTTCTTATGTTGAAACTTCCTTGCATACCCTGGATGAAACCCACTTAGTCATGGTGTATATATCATTTGATGTGTTGTTGAATATGATTAGGAAGTATTTTGTTGAGGATTTTAACATCTAGGTTCATTATGGTGATTGGTCTGTAATTTTCCTTTCTTGTGTTATCTTTGTTTGGCTTTGGTATTAGGGTAATGTTGGCATCATAGAATGAGTTAGGAAATTTTCCCTCCACTGCTATGTTTTGGAAAAGTTTAAGCAGGATTGTTGTTAGTTCTTTCCAGAATGTTTGGCAGAATTCACCTGTGAAGCTGTCTGGTTCTGGGCTCTTCTTAGTTGGGAGTTTTTTGATGACTAATACTATCTCCTTACTTGTGATTGTTCTGTTGAGTTCAATTTCTTCTTTCATCAATGTAGGCTGCTTGTGTGTTTCTAGGAATTTGACCATTTCTTCAAAATTATCCATCTTGTTAACATACAATTTTTCAAAGTATCCTCTTATGATACTCTTTATTTCTGTGGTGTCAGTGGTGATATCCCCTTCCTCATTTCTTATTTTATGTATTTGCATCTTCTCTCTTTTTTTCTTTCTTAGTCTAGCTAAAGCTTGTCAATTTTATTGATCTTCTCAAAGAATCAGATATTGATTTTATTTTTTCTAGTGCTTTCTTATTTTCTCTTTCATTTACTTCTGCTATAATCTTTTTTATTTCCTTCTTTCAACTTCTTTTGGGGTTGGTTTGCTGTTCTTTTTCTAATTTCTCCAGGTGCGCACTTAGGTCTTTGATTTTAGCTCTTTCTTCTTTTTTGATATATGCATTTATGGCTATGAATTTCCCTCTCTGTACAGATTTGCTGCATCCCAAAGATTTTGATATGTTGTGTTGTCATTTTCATTCATTTCAAGGCAGTTGCTGATTTCTTTGAAATTTCCTCTTTGACCTACTGTTTGTCTCAGAATGTGTTGTTTAACTTCCATATCTTTGTGCCTAATCTGATTCTCTGACCCTTACTGGATTCCAGCTTCATTCTATTGTGGTCAGAAAAATTACTTTGTATAATTTCAATCTTTCTGATTTCATTGAGAATTTTTCTGTGGCTTAGCATGTGGTCTATCTTGGAGAATGATCCTTGGGCACTCAAGAAGAATGTATATCCCACTGTACTGAGGTGTAATGTTCTGTATATGTCTATTAGGTCCAGGCCCTCTAATGTATTATTCAAAGTCTTTATTTCTTTATTGATTCTCTGTTAAAGTGTTCTGTCTAATGGTGATAATAGTATATTAAATTCTCCCACTTTAATTGTATAGGCAACTACTTATCCACTTAATTTTTCAAGTTTTGCCTCATATATTTTGAGGTGCCCTGATTAGGTGCTAAATGTTTATGATTGTTCTTTTTTCTTGAAAGATTACCACTTTTACTCATATATAGTGCCATCTTTGTCTCTTACAATAGTTTTGCATTTGAAGTCAATTTTGTCCACTATTAGTATAGTTACTCCTGCACTTTTTTGGATATTGCTTGTACTGTTTTCCAGCCAATCACTTTCATCCTTCTTGAATCACTGGGTCTAAAGTGGTTTTCTTATAGACAACCTATGGATAAGTCATATTTCCTTATCCATTTGGCCAATATGTATCTCTTGATTGGAGAGTTAATTCATTAACATTCAGTGTTATTACTCTCAAGGAATTATTTACATTAACCATATTTTTTTGTTTATGTATGTCACATGTTGTTTTAATTTTTTTTTCTTTTTACTTGTTCTTACTCTCTACTTTTCTCCTTTCAACCTACAGAGCTCCCTTTAGTATTTCACGAAGAGCAGGATTTTATTGGCATACTCTCTTAATTTATGTTTTTATGTGAATATTTTGAACTCTCCATGATTTTTGAACGCTAGTTTTGCTGGATAGAGAATTTTTGGCAGGAAGATTTTTTTTCTTTTAGTACCTTAACTATGTCATACCACTGCCTTATGCCTCTATTGTTTTAATGAGAAATTTTCATTTAATTTTATTGAGCTTCTCTTGTATGTGATGGTTCTCTTTTTTCTTGCTGCTTCCAGAATTTTCTCTTTGTCTTGAGAATTGGATGGCTTGACAAGTATATATCTTGGTCTAGGCCTGTTGGGATTTATACTGTTTGGGGTGCACATTCTTCCTGGACATGTACACACATCTCCTTCAATATGGTTGGGAAGTTTTCAGCTATTATTTCCTTCAACACTCTTTCTGTCCCCTTTCACTTTTCTTCTCCCTCTGGGATGCATATAATGTGTATGCTTGTGAATTTTGTTTTGTCATTCATATCCCTATGTCCCTCCTGGATTTTTCTATCTTTTTATCTATCTGTTCTATTATCTGTTTGATTCAGATGTACTGTCTTACACATCACTATTTCTTTCCTCTACCTGTTGAAATCTTCTTTTATGTGCTTCCAACGTATTTTTGATTTCTTAGGTTGTGCCATTCATCACCATCATCTGTTATCTTTTTATGTCTGTTTACAATTTCTTCAGTATGTTCTCCCAGTGTCTTCTTAATATCCTTAATCTATTCCTTCACTTCACTAAGTTGATCCATGGTATTTGTTTGAACAGCTTTGATTAGTTTTTTTATGTTCTCTTCCTGGTTTTTAGTTTGTTCATTGGACTGTCATGTGTTCTTGATTTTGGTATGGTTTGTAATTTTTTGTTGCTCTCTGGTCATCTTTTAATCTTGATGGGTTTATTCACTTGATTAACCACTTTTTCTACTCTAACAATCTATTTAGTTCCTGTTTTTGGGTACGTGTTAAGTTTTGTCATTGAGATTTTGTTCCTCATTTTCTATTTCCTTGCTGTTGTCTATGTTCCCTTAAAGGAATAAGATTATGGCCAGAGAAAGCAAAAGACATAGAGAATGAAAAAGGATAATAGTAAAAATAATAATAAAAATTAAAAGGGCCACCATATAAGACCTAGGAAAATGAATTTTAACTCATGTAAACAGTGTAGAATAATAGGTATTAAAAAGTTGAGAGCAAACAATGAAATGGGAAAATAAAAAGAGAAAAATACAGAAAATGAATTAAAAAGCCAGAATTCTGAGGAGCAAGTGATAGAGAAAAGAAAAGTCAAAAAGAAAAAAAATTTAATAAAGAAAGAAAACTGAATAGATGAGATAGAAATAAAAACCAAAAAACCTGAGGACTAAACAAAGGGAGGTGGAATGTAAGAACAACAAAAAGGAGAAGATAAAAAGATGAAAGAAGGAAAAGAGGTAGTGTTGGTAAACAAAATCAGTATACATAGAAAAGGGGAAATCAAGGAGTCGTCACAGCAAACAGGAAACAAGCCAGCAGCACCAAATATTTAAAAAGGGGGGTGGGGGAGAGGAGGAAGGAAGAGGAAAGAAAAACTAGTAAACAAAAAACAAACACACAATCAAGCAGTCAAACAAAAAGTAAGAAAAGACAATCTCCCCTCTTAGGTCCCTGAGGAGCTTCTCAGGCGTCCAGTGCTCAGCAATCAATAACCTGCTGCCTGCCCTCTGCAGGGTTTGAAGCAGAATTTAGTGAGTAAACTGTTAAAATATTTTTGAAAAAATAAATTTCTTATAGGAAGAATAAGAGACCTAAGAGAAGCTAATACAAAAATAATGTCTCTGTTTTCCCTGTCCTAAAGTACCAGCTCGATGTTTGATATCCCAGTAGATCACTATTCTAAGAGGAGCTGGGAATCAAACTAGAGTCCTCATATAGTCAAGGCAGAAATTCCATCACTAAGCTAAACTTTCTTGTTGGGTTAGTCAGCTCTTCGGAAAGCTATTCAGTCACTTTTCCCCAGGCAGGATCAACTCTTTGCAGTTTTATAGACCTCTGCTGCTTAGGAGTTGGTCCCTTCCCCCTTTCTGTTCTTATAGCTTCTCTCCCAGGGAAGCAGGATGCAATAGCCTGTGTAAGTGGATACCCCTTACCTCTCTTGTTCAGGTTGAGCTCCCTTTTGAAGTTCAAATGGGACCCTGGCAGGTGAACTCACTGTGGAAAATGACTCTCAACCCTCTTCCAGACAACCCCCTCCTCCCATGGAACACTAAATAGGCCTTAGGAAGCTTATCATGTGCTTCCTTCTGCCTGCCTCCCATAGTGGAGTTGAAATTTTAGTAGTTTTGAGCACAAGACTAATCAATTGCCTTACTCTGCCCTCTCCAAAGCCAAGTTTCTCTATTCCAGGGCAGTTAAGTAACTCAGGCTGCATCAGGAAATTTGCCTCTCCCCTCTTCCTGGAGTCACCTTGAGCCAGTTGTCATGCTCCCCAACACTCATAGGCAACCAAACCCACAGAAAGAAACCCCTCTTCACCGTTGACCACAACCCTCACATTCTCAGAGTAATCTCCGTCTTGCTGGGTTGCAGTTCACAGTAGTCTGGGCTCACAGCAGCTTTTTGCATTGAGGGTGGGGCTTAGTTGTCTGCAGTTTCCAGACACAGGGACCAACCAGGAACTCATGGCTTTACCTTGAGCAATTTAGCTCTTCATCCAGTTCCCTCCAGATCAATGCCCAGAGCCCTGTGTTCTGTGGGCTCCCAAAACAGCTCACCCAGGCAGGGTCTCACCCACACTCAGCAATTTCTTTGTGAGAGAGATGGTAAACTATTGCCATCTTGCTACTTCATGAACTTCACACCCAAAATGCAAGCAGCAAACGAAAAAAAGATAAATGGAACTTCCTCAAAATTAAAACGTTTCCCACTTCAAAGAAGTTTGTCAAGAAAGTGAAAAGACAGACTATTCAATGGGAGAAAATATTTGGTAACCGTATATGTAATAGGAGCCTAATAACCAGCATATATAAAGAAACCCTTTATCTCAAAATTAAAAATGCAAACAACCCATTTAAAAAATGGGAAAGTGATTTGAACACACAATTCTCCAAAGAAGAAACAAATGGATAAAAAGCACATGAAAAGATGCTCAACATCACTAGCTATTAGGGAAATACAAATCAAAACTACAATGAGATACCACCTTACATCCATTAGACTGGCAGCTTTTAATAAAACACAAGACTACAAGTGTTGGAGAGGATGGGGAGGAATGAGAACCTTCATCAACTGCTGGTGGGAATGTAGAAGGGTCAGCCATTGTGGAGGATAGTTTGGCAGTTCCTCAAAAAACTATAGATCTGCCATATGATCCAGCAATTGCACTGCTGTGTATATACCCAGGAGAATTGAAAGCAAGGGCATGACCAGATATATGCATACCAATGTTCATAGTGGCACTTTTCACTACTGCCAAAAATCGGAATCAGCCCAAATGCCCATCAACAGAAGAATGAATAAACAAAATGTGGTACATACATACAATGGAATATTACTCAGCTGTAAGCAGGACTACAGTACAAAAACATGGGATAACATGTATGAATCTTGAGGACCTTATGTTGAATGAAGGAAACCAAGCATTGAAGGGCAAATATTACATGAACTCTTTGACATGAATGAAGCAAATTGAGCAGACTCAGAGAGCTAGAGCCTGGAAGATAGGTTTACAGGAAACAGGGAAAAGAAGGTTGTGAGCCAATTCCAATAGAAGCAAAATCTATGATAAGGTGGAGGTGAGTAGCTGTGTAATAAAGGGAAATGACAGGGGTGTACTGGTACTATTGGGTTGGGCGGTGCAAGCTTGGCAGGGGTTAGTATGGAGAGGATGTTTTGGATAGTCCATGGAACTTGGGGGAGGGTTGGGTAGAGAGCAGGTGAACACTGGGGATTGAAAGGTATGTGGTTGAAACTATCATTTTGAGAAAGCTCTTTTGGAAATATGACAAGGAAAGGTTGCTGGTTTAGGGAGTTGGATGGGGGTCATTTGGGACAGGTAACACCTGGGGCAGTCTTTCAGAGAATGTATGACTGATCATTTTGTCATAGTGTGTTGTATTAGTGGGTGGAGATCCACATAATGAGTGGGAAGGAGTTGGAGCCCCATCATGGGGAGGCCTCATATGTTGTCAGTGGGGAGGGTTCTCTTGAGAGCATAGACAGTTCCTAATAAGGGAGGACAGACTAATGCATCAAGCCTCCAGAGTTGTTGCAAGTATCTCTGAATCTTGCCCTTCAAAATCTTGTCCTCTGAAGCCTAGTAGTCGCTGTAGGCCCCAAGGGGAGGGGTGTGAGGAAGAGAAAAGATGGAAGAGGTAGTATTTAGGGGACAATGAAGTGTTCTGCATGATCTTGAAATGATGGATACAGGTCATGTTAAATTTTATCAAAAATTTATAAAAGTTTAAGATCTAAAATGTAAACCATAATGTAAACCATGGGCCATGTTTAGTAGCTATGTTTCAATATTTGTACATTTGTTGTAATAAATGTACCATCCACATGTAAACATGTTATTAATATAGGAAGTGGGAAAAGGGGGAGGACATTGGGCATAAGGGAGAACCCTATATTCTCTATGTGACTTTGCTGTGACCTAAAACTTCTCTGAAGGCAAAATGAGAAACAGTAAGACACTGGATAAGAAATGGAATAAAATGCCACTTTACATACAAGACAACACATATTACAAGGATGAATGGCAAAATGTCAAAAATCATTTTTTTAATTTTTAATTTTATTTTTAAAAATATTTTTCATTTTTTTTTTAGTATTCCAATTTCTTTTTTTACTTTATTGTAGTTTTTCTTTTTTCTAAATTATTATGTATTTTTTTTCTAATGTTTAAACATATCATTACTTAATTTTCCTATTATTGTATTTTGCAGTATTGGCTTCTTT
>JAQZBX010080593.1:0-13797 GCA_029593785.1 Cabassous unicinctus | reverse complement strand
TATATATATATATATATATAAATTTTTAAAAGCTATTTAGATTACATAAATATTACACAAAAAATATAGGGATTCCCATATGCCCTACTTCCCACACCTCCCACAATGTCCCACATAAACATCCTTCATTAGTGTGGCAAATTCATTGCAATTGATAAATACATCCTGGGGCTGTGCCATTAAGCATGGACCATAGTTCACATTATAGTCTACACTCTCTCCCACACAATTCTGCATGTTATGTTATGATATAAAATGGCCTTTATCTGTCATTTCAATGTCCCTCAGATGATTCCCAAGTCCTGAAAAGCCCCTGTATTACAACTGTTTTTCCCTCTCCCTACCACCAGAGCCTCCAGTGGCCACTGGCTCCATAACAATGTTGTAATTTCTTCCATCTCTAGAATCACAATATGTCTATAGTAGAAAACTGTTAAGTCCACTCTATTCTGTAGCTCTTCCCCCAATCATGAGGATTCTGGGATGGTGATGTCCACTCCACCTCCAATTGAAAGGAGATGTATATCCCATGGGGAAGATGGATGTGACTATCCTGCCTGCAGGATTAGACTCTCTCTGTTCCCTGCGATGGCCATTGTCCATCATCATCTCCCCGGCAGTTGTCCTGGGTGAGTCCAATGAGCTGTAGAGTAGGTGTTGCAGCTCCACTGAGGTTCCGGCCCAGCTGGCACATGGAGATCCCAAAGACTCAAGTCTCTAGACATATACCTACAAACTCCAGCACCAAGTATAGGTTTAAATAGAAGGGACAGAGGAACCATGAGCAGGAAAGACATAACTAAGTCCAAGTCTGTCACTCTCAGGAGCATAAACTCCAAAGTAGGGTCCATCGGCAAGCCACCAAACTCTGGAGCTATCTGCACTGATCATAGGACCTGGGTGTCTCCAGAGTCCTCAGGAGCCCCACTCATTTGGGTGGAATCCAATTTGTAAGTCTATGAGATCCTGCTGAGATGTGTGTAAGCATTACCTCTGGGATGAGCTCCTGAATTACTTTAAAGTCTCTTAGCAATATAAACTCATTTGTCCTTGCCTTTTCCCACTTTTATTTGAGGTCTTTTTCCAGTTGCATTGGTATTTGGGGCTTAGTAGCAATCCCTCAGTGCCAGGGAGGCTTATCCCTAGGAGTCATGTCCCATGCTGGGAGGAAGTTAATGAATTCATATGCTCACTTTTGCCTAGAGAAAGGCCACATTTGAGCAACAAGAAGGCTCTCAGGAGGCAACCCTAAGGCACCCCATGAAATAGCCTAAGTTTCCATTTCAAGAGCAAAGATTCACAAGCCAAGTCATCAATATCAAGGGCCTATCATTGGGTCATACTCCTTCGCCAGTCACTGCCCCTACACTTGGCAGACTGTTTCTGCTCCCTTAGAGAATGTGGCAGAGCTCTCCAGAAAGGGAATTCAGTATTCTTTCATTTATTGTGTGAGTGTCCACCCAATGTGACAATGCCCAGCAAACATTTAAACATTTTATATACCTTATATGTATGCTCAAGTGAAATTCCTCTCATGCATCCCCGGTCCCTGACATCCTACACCAATGATCCTCCCCTGCCCCAATTGTAACCCTTCTGTGATCCAAAGCTACTTCAAAGATGAAGCCATGACAATAGCTGAATACTATTAACAGGATAATGAAATAATAATAAGTTCAAATAAAAGAGATAAAATACATAAAAATTTTAAAAAAACTAAAAATAAAATAAAATTAAGATTGTAATATTTAAAAAATGAAAAATATTAAAAAAAAATTTTTTTTGACATTTTGCCTTTCATCACTGCAATATCTGGTGTCTTGTCTGTGCCATGTCACCTTCCCTCACTCATTCCCCAGTGTCTCCTCATTTTTTATTTTGTTTTCAAAGAAGTTTGAGATCACAGCAAAGTCACACACAGAATACAGGAGACTCCCATATACCCAACATTCTCCCCTTTCCTCCCCGGCCCCCATATTAATACCTTTTTACATGTGGATGATAACTTTGTTATATCTGATATACAAATAGTGAAACACAGCTACCAAACATGGTTAATGGTTTACACTGTGGTTTATACTTTAGACCATACACTTTTACAAATTTTGATGATATTTACCATGTCCTGTGTCCATCACAGTGAGATCATGCAGAACAATTCCACTGACCACTAATTACCCCCTGTTTGATCTATTCTGTTCCTCCGACCCCATCCACCCAGTGCCCATGGCAAACCCCTGGCTTGACTCACTGGATGATAAGATTTGTAGTTACATGCAACAAGACTGAGGTCTCGACACACTGGTTTGTCCTCTTCTATTAGGATCTGCACTTCCTCATGAGAAACACCCACCTGTCTATTTCTGCACAAATTGGTCCTCCCAAAATGGGAGTCCAACTCCTTACCGCTCATTGTGTGGGTCTCCACCCACTAATACAACATATTATGACAAAATGATCACTCATAATCTCCCTAGAAGCCTGATCCAGAGCACCCTGTCCCTAATGCCCCCCTATTCAACACCCTAAACCAGTAACTCTTCCTTGTCATATTGCCATAAAAGCATTCCCAAATTTGTACTTTCAGCCAAATACCCACAAATCCCCAGTATTCACCTGATCACTCTCCCAGTCCTCCCCCCAGTACCCTGGATCTTCTAACCCACCCTTCCCAATCTACCCACCTGTCAACCATGCACCTCCCAACCCAACAATATCACTAGTCTCTTTTCAAATTCCTTCAATACGCAACTACATCCTTTCACCTTACCATAAATTAGGTCCATATGAGTGATAGCTCAAAACCTTCTTCTCTCTTTCTATTTATTGTAATTCTATCTTCTAGACCATAGCTCTCTGAGACTGCTCAAATTCCTTAATTCATATCAGTGAGGTTATGTACTGTTCATTCCTCAATGTCTGGCTTGCTTCACTCAACATAATGTTCTCAAGGTTCATCCATGTTATCCCATGTGTTAGCATTTTATACCTTCTTACAGCTAACTAATATTCCATTGTATTATGTACCTCATTTTGTTTTTCAATTCCTCTGTTGATGGGCACCAAGGGTAGATTCCAACTTTTGACCACAGTGAATAATATCACTATAAGCATTGGTGTACAAATATCTGTTCATATCTTTGCTTTCAAATCTTCTGAGGATATACCCAGCAGTGGATTTGCTGGATCATATGGAATTTCTATAGTTAGTTTTTTTGAGGATAACCAAACTGTCCTCCACAATGGCTAGACCATTCTACATTCCCATCAACAGTGGATGAAGGTTCCCAATCATCCACATCCTATCCAACACTTATAGTCTACTTTTTGTTTTAATATCCACCATTTTAATGGGTGTAAGATGGTATCTCATTTTAGTTTTGATTTGCATTTCCCTAATAGCCAGTGATGCTGATCAACTTTTCATGTGCTGTTTACCCATTTGTATTTCTTCCTTGGAGAAGTGTCTTTTCAGGTCACTTGCTCATTTTTTAAAAGGGTTGCTTGTCTTTTTATGTTTGAGGTGTAGGATTTCTTTATATATGCAAGATATTAAGCTCCTATCAGATATATGGTTGCCAAATATTTTCTCCCATTGGATAGGCTTCCTTTATACTTTCTTGATGATGTGCTTTGAGGTACAAAGGTTTTTAATTTTAAGGAGATCCCATTTATCTATTTTTTCTTTTGCTGCTCATACTTTAGGTATGAAGTTCCTGAAACCATTCCTATTACAAGGTCCTGTAGATGCTTTCCTATATTATTTTCAAGGCCTTTAAACTCTTGGTTCTTATATTTACATCTTTGATCCATCTTGAATTGACTTTTGTATAAGGTGTGAGATGGTATTCTTCTCTCATTCTTTTGGACATGGATATCCAGTTCTCCATGCACCACTTGTTGAAGAGGCCATTCTGTCCCAACTGAGTGTGCTTGGTGGCCATGTCAAATATCAGATGACTGCATATGTGAGGATTTATATCAGAACTCTCAATTCCATTACATTGGTTGGTATGTCTATCCTTGTGCCAATACCATGCAGTTTTGACCACTGTAGCTTTTTAGTAAATTTTAAATTCAGGTATTGTGATTCCTCCAGTTTCATTTTTCTTTATCAATATGTCCTTGGCAATTCTAGGCCTATTATCCTTCCAAATAAACTTTGTAGTTAGCTTTTCCAATTCATTAAAAAATGTTGTGTTGATTTTTATTGGGATTGCATTAAATCTGTAGATTAGTTTGGATAGGATAGACATTTTAATGATGGTTAGTCTTCCTATCCATGAATAGGGAATATTCTATTTTCAGTCTTCTTTGATTTCTTTAACAGTGTTGTGTAGTTTTTTGTATATAAGTCCTTTACATCTCTAGATAAATTTACTCCTAGGTATTTGATTCTTTTAGTTACTATTGTAAATGGTAATTTTTTCTTGAATTCCTCCTCAGATGCTCAATAATGGTATACAGATATGCTACTGATTTTTGAGCATTGATCTTAGACCTTCGACTTACTGAACTCATTTATAAGTTCTAGGATCTTTGTTGTAGATGTCTCAGGGCTTTCTATGTATACGATAATATTGTCTTCAAATAGTGAATTTTTTACTTCTTCCTTTCCAATTTGAATGCCTTTTATACCTTTAAAACCCATGTGGCACTCGGGGAGGTGGAGGAACAAAGTTTTATTACACACAGACCCCGAGGAGAGACAAGTTTCAAAATTCTGTACCCCCAGTTTTATCTTTCATGAGTTTATATAGGAACCTTATGTGGGTAAATTCCTAAGCAAGTGGGCAGGAAGGGTTTACAATGAGAAGTGTAAGTTTAGCTTACCTTTTAATACAGAGGGCCATAGGGAGGAGAGTAGAAAAGTCATTATTTTTGTGGATTCCAGACAAAAGGGGGAGGAGGGTGCTTATCACCTTAAGTTGTGGATTCCAAGGGAGAAAAGGAGGAGGGGCAGTTATTTTCTTAAAGCTGTGGGTTTCTGCTGAGGTGGAGAAGCATGGCTGCAGCACTTTCTTCATCATCCCTCCTCTTTGATATCCTTAAAATTTTTTTATGGGGCATCATCTGTTAACATGGAGATTTTCCTATTGTTTCCAAGGGTTGATACTTAACATGAGGCATTACCTGGTGTTTTAAGGCATTCAGGTGAGAAGTGATGCACTGTGCAAGGTACCATAGAACACATGGCCCAAATCTTAAGAGGAAGAAAACTGTGGCTATTACTGGCATGAATGGCAAATCCAGGAAAGGACATACTGGAAGTAGTTCCCATTGGCAGATGCCTGGTATGAACGGTTTAAGCAGTCTTTGGCTCATTCATTAATCAAGGCTACCTTGTCCCTAAGTATCCCTGAGGAATTTGCATAGAAACAGCATTTTTCTCCCAGGGCCTGACAGATTTCCCCTGAAAACTGTGGTGAGCAAGTTTAATCCTCACCTGTTTTGTAAAACTACTTCTACCAACAAGTCTATATGGTTTTGCAACCCGTTGAAAGACCTCAATATTTCTAGGTCATTTGATGTTTCCTATGCTAGGGTTTGTATGTCCTCCTGACCAACTGCAAGTCAGGCCCCTGCTACTGCTGCACTTCTGACAATTTCTAGTACTAAGAGTAGGTGGATTGCCTGTATTGCTCGTTTGCCTCAGGAGAGCTCTCCAGGCAATTCTTCTCCATACTCTGAGAATGATGGTACGGGATAAGCCAGGTAACAGATATCCTGGCTATCCTGGAGTAAGCACCAGTGGTGTTGGTGCCCCAGAACCAGATGATGGAGTCTGCAGTACATCAGTTAGACTCATTGAGTGGGCATGTAGTATCACAGTTAGCCTTTCTAAGAGGGAGGATAGTTGAAGGGGAGCTGTTGGTTATGTTTTTACAGTTAGCCAGTTTTCCTGGTGTTCAGTTATGTGGACTGGGAGGTGCCTGGTTTCTTCCATGGAGCTTTCATGGGACAGGAGGGTTATGTTCCATGGGACAGGTACAGGGAAGATGGTTAAACTTGAGGCGTTACATAGCCAGCAGGATGCAGCTATGTTAGGCTGGGATTTATTTAGAAGTTGGTGGAAATTTTGAACCTGGTTCAAAAGGATGTTGTGGGGACCTGCTCTGAATTTGGCTTTTAAGGTCTGGGCAGCTTTACTGATCCATAAGATCAAAAAGGGCCTGGGGTTTTTCCAAGTAGGAGGGAGTGTGGTACTTCCAGTAGAAGAGGTCTGTAGTTATGAAGGGCTGGTAGTACAAAACAGGCTTCCCAGGTTGTATATTTCCATCCCCTCTGATCTGGGCTGTGTCTCATGAAGGGGTATCTGTAATGCAGGTTGCGCTGACAGGAGCCTCCTCGTTACTGGGTTTCTGGGGCTTTCGCCAGAGGGGCCCAATGGTCCCAGAGGGACTGATGGTGGGGGTGTTTCTGGGAGATTTGCCTGCAGTCTCATGCTAGGAGGAGAGGCTAGAGCAGCCAGAGCATATGGCGGTGGTGGTGGGGATGGTGGGTCCTCTTCTGAGGACCCCTGATGAATGACTGACTTCCAAGATCCCATTCCATGTGCAACCAAGACCCTGCTCTGTCTGTTTTATCCAATGCACAATTGAACCTAAGGGGATAGAATCTTGGCTATTTCTAACTAAACATTGATGCAGGGAAACTTATCAGGGTGGCCTAGAGTTCCTGTGACAACCAGCCACACTGCGTGGATCCTGGCTATATCCAGGGTCCCTTCTGAAGGCCAGTAAGTGTTAAAAGTGGGCCATTCTAATGCACATAAGGTTCGGAGGGTGCCGGGGTTCATCTGGATGCCATAAATTCCAGAAAAGCCCTTCTTGAAATTCTTAAGCATGCAGTTTAAGATGGTAGGTTTTGGCTGTGATGAGCCCATACCTTGCATTGGTGGCACAAGACAGACAAAGGAAGGGGTTGTCTCTTTCAAGGCCACTCAGTTGCCCACCTGGTGTGTTTCTTATGAGAACTTTGGCTTGTCTTAGCTCAGGTGCTCGGGCAGAGTTCAGGGTGAGCCTTTATGCCATATGATATAGCATGGAAAACAGGTTAAGGCACACTCAGGCTCCATAGTAAAGGCCATGGAGTCACAGACTGGAATAAGAGAGGCAAGTCTCTGTCTTCCTCATTCACAAAAACAATCGCTCGAAGATTATGCAGTCCCTCCCACGTGGTCTGTCTTATCCTGGGATCTTGATATTCAAGACTTTGGCAGGTGATCATTCTTCCCTTCCATCCAGAGATGGGTCTGACTGAGTACTTGGCACCCAGGGTCTTACGTTTCTGGCGTCTTCTGGCACTGTTCAGTCTGCCTCCCCACTGAGTCAAGCTAGTGTGTGTGGACATGGCCCATGGGGACCAGCTCAGAATGAGGTCCCATTAAGAGGATGGGTGGCACCTACCTCATTCACTTGGAGATCACTGTCAGCCAAGCCCATCAGGCCCAAGCCGGAGGCACAAAGTGCCTGCTGGGTTGGGATTCCCAGTCAAGGAACCAAATTTTGTGGCAGAAATGAAACTTAGATGATGAGAAAGCCCAAGCAGCACTCAGAGAGGTGGAGGAACAAACTTTTATTATGTGCGGTCCCAGATGAGCGCCAAGTCTCCAAATTCTGAGCCCCCAGTTTTATCTTTCATGAGTTTATATAAGGGCCTTAGGCGGGTAAATTCCTAAGCAAGGGGTCAGGCAGATTTACAAAAAGGAAGTGCAAGTTTAGCTTATCTTTTAAAGCAGAGGGCCTTAGGGAAAATAAGAGAAAAATCACTATTTTTGTAGATTCCAGACAAAAGTGGGAGGAGGGTGCTTATCTCCCTAATTGGTGGATTCCAAGGGAGAAAGGGAGGAGGGGCGGTTATTTTTCTAAACCTGTGGGTTCTGCTGAGGGGGAGAAGCAGGGCTGCAGCACTTTCTTCCTCAGAATCTCTAATTATGCCTGAGAGTGTTTGCAATCTAGCCAAGATGTGTCTTCCATGAATCACCAAATTAAGAAATACCACATTTAAAGTCCAATAAAAGTGAACAACTTGAACTTCTGAAACAGTAGCAAAAGAAAATGACTAAAGATGAAAAAATACATGGGAACTCTGTATTTTTTGCATGATTTTTCTGTAAACCTACAAATTTTCTAACTAAAAAAAACAATAAGAAAAAAAAGATGATCACTAACAATATATTTATGCAACAGAAAGAAAAGTAACTCTACTTTCTATCCTTAAGGATTATGGGTCTCTGCATTGTTGCCTTAAAAGGAAGAATTAACACCAGCTTGTTGATAGAGACAGCAACTTTTGTTCAATTAATGGGAAGTGAGAGGAACTTTCTCCGTATCTTGAAAACATAATTCCAAGGCTCAATCTGCATGATCATCAGGGGGAGTAAGCTCCAGGTCCTCACAGCAATGACCAGAAGAACATTTGCTTTGATATTACTCAGATCGATAATCTCTCCTTGAATGTTTCACTCCTTTCAATACCTTCTCATGTTTCCTGGAATAGCTAATTTCTCCAAGTGTACTAAATGTGCAAAGGCTATTTTCTTATGTTCTACATTGAGGAAAGTTAAGCTAAGAAAACAAGTCATAAAAAAACTTTGAGAATGCAGGTTTGTCAATATATACTTACTTTGTCAATGTACAATATTCTATGGATATTCCCTATTGTTAGAAATAGATTGCTCCTATTTGAATAACTATAAATGATTCATTGATAAACTTCTCTCAAAAATATATTCTAAATGTTTTTAGGATATTTAATTTCTATTTAAAACTTTAAAAGCATTATATGTTTTAAGTCTCTTGATAGCTATTTCATATTGCATTCTTATAATGTCCACCCCTTTCCAATATAAAATTGTGGGGGAAGAAGCCTTTCTCATCACCTGTACAGTTATATGGAAAACATTGTTAAAAACTGTAGGTATGCAATGTTGTTTGTTGTTTTGTCTTGTAATTCATTCTTAGTGAATTTGAAGATTTTTCACATATTCATTTGCCACTTGGAAAACTTTTAGATAATTCTAATTCTATTACATATGTCATAGACATAACTGAGTGACTTTTCTCAATTTTTAACTTGCAAGAAATTGTGGCAAGTGTTTCCATTATGCCTTCATTCTCACTTTTGTCCAAAGAAAGAACCTACCCAAAGGGCATGTGTGTAATTAGGAGGGTCAATGGAATCAACAAATTGTATCCTGAACTAAAATTCCAAAGATAGAAGGGAAGGAGAGAAAAAATGTGTTCGTATAAAGTAATGTGAAAAATTGTTGGATGAGTTAGATATTCTATCCTGATGTAATCAGTGCTGGTATTTTCCCCAGTTGAATAATATTTTATATTTTAAATGGTGTCCACACAAGGAACTGGGTCCCTAAATATTAGTTTACATAATAGAGCATAATCTTTTCACTGGGTTCAAAGAATATATTCTGCTGTATTTTCTAGATTCCATCCACTCAAAGGTAAAATTCCTTATCATTAGTCATGCTGGAAATACAAATTAAAATCCAAATAATGATAAATACTAGAATACAAATGGCAACATTATGTATAATAGATATGAAACTAAAAATAATGGAAATGTTAAAAAATGATAAATGAACACATAAATTGTGTTATATTCATAAAATGGAAGGATATACATCAAAGAAAATAAGCAAATTATGTCACACATTAACAACATAGATTAATTACTGATGTATAATTTGGAATGAATGATGGCTGGCAAAAATACATGAAAGAATATGTTTTGTTTATCTTAGGTTCAAAAGCAGTCAAAACGTATCTAGACTTAAAGAAGTCATCTAAATATGACTAGTGTAGAGCATGGGTACCCTGACACGCAATTCAAAAATTCTCTATTAAATTTTTATGCTGAACCAAACATTTGAAAATCACAGAGCCCCAGTTTATCAAAGTTTAGATGTACCTTTATTTTCATCCTGTTTAATTCAAACATTAAAAAAGAACCTTCAACTTTAATTATATCCATCTCAACATGCATCCTTTTATTTCTCTTGATTTATTAAATATGTATATAATTTTAGAGAACATAATTTTTATTTTTACCTTACAGTGAGTATTTGAATTTACTGATAACTTTACCAGTTTCTGTGCTCTATATCCCTTGGTGGAGCTCTAATATTATTTGATTTTGAATGAAGTAAACCCTTAAGAATGACAGCCATGACAGTTGGAATCTACCAGTTTATATATGTTGTAAAATGTCATTAATTTGCCTTCATTCCTGAAAAATATTTTGACTTTATTGTGATTTTTGTTTTGGCTAACTGTCTCTGAAATTCTAAAGAACATATCCAAACTAAAACTAAAAATAATTAATTGAAATAAAAGTTAATCCTTTGACATTTGTCAGACTACACTTAATAATATTCATTTTAATAGTCACTAAATTCATGGGAAATTTATCATATATTCAAACACTCATACAGTATCAGAGAATACATAAAATGACAATTTTTGCAATATCTCTATGGCGCATATGAAAAGTTATATAAGAAATTCATCTCACTTAAAAATAGGAATAGAAGATTTGAAAAACAATCTTTCTTCCTAAAAAAAAAAGGTAACTTTTTAAACAGCAAAACAAAAATATGGCAATAAATAATTCTAAAATTAAAATAATATGCTTAGTATTTTTATAAGTAAAATTAATTGATATGGTTAAATTGCATCCAAAATAAATTTCATTCTTATGTAATTTTATAATCAAACATTTAAAATAAAAGTGTCTAAAAGCACAGTGAGAAATAAAGGAATTCTGTATCACTGAGTCACCAAAATAGCACAATAAAAAATCAAATAAATATGAAAGTGGTGTTAATAAGATAATTGAGGGAGAAAAAATATAAGATATACAAAGACCAAATAGCAAAATGGCTGAAAAAGTCATGCTTTATCAGGAAATGGATTAATTTCATATAAATGTTTTAAACACTTTAAATGTATTTAAAAAACATGACAGAAGCATGTGGTGTTTACAAGAATCTCTCCCTATATTCAAAGCCACAAGTAGGCTGAAAGTGAAAGAATGGGAAAAAATATACCATGAAATCATTAACAAAAGAGAGCTGGGGTAGCTAAACTAATTTCAGATAAAATGGTCTTTAAGTCAAAAACTGTTATGAGAGATATAGATGGTAACTGTATATAGAAAAATAGGTCAATCAATAAGAAGGCATAGTAACTATAAATCTCGATGCATCAAGTCACAGAGCTTCATAATACATGAAGAAAATACTGATTGATTAAAAGGGAGAAATAGATAGTTCAATAGTAATAATGAGAGACTTCAAAACACCACTTTCCCGAGTGAATAGAAAATCTAACCAGAAGGTCAATAAGGAAAATACAAGACATGAATGATTTTATAAACAACTAGACCTAACAGACATAGGCAGAAAAATTCACTCAGCAGCAGCAAATATCAAATTATCCTCTGGTGCACATGGATCATTCTCAAGACAGAAAAGAAGTTTCAATAAATGTTAAAATATTGAGATATTAGAAGATGAGAGCAGAGAAACAAAGATGGATTACTTCTTTTCTAAAAAGAGGAAAAAGAAAGGAAGAAACTACCTGAAAAATCTGTTTTAGAAGTTTGTAGACCAGGGATTTGTTGTCCATTATTCAGAAGGGTGCAGAAGAGGGAGACAGAGAAACTGAAGAAACCACCACAAGTAAATTACCCCCATGGCTAGGAATGGAGCACATCCAATACCCTTAAGGCAAACACCATTGAGCAAGTCTGGCTGCCACTATCACAGAAGGGAGTGGAAATTTTTCTTCCATGGAAAAAGGGAGTGTGAAGCCAATGGCTGACAGTGGCTTCTGATCCTTGAGTTAGGAATGTGGGGACTGGCTCTGAATACCTGGCCTGTAGGAAGAAACTCCCACAGATATTGTTTATGCACAACACACCCAGTGAAGGGAGGAGTGATTACACTCCACCACAGTGCTGAGGGGGAAAGTTTGCTGAAGAGAGCTACTTGCTGACAATCAAGGAAAGTTTGTTTTAGTTTGCCAAAGGGCTGCTCATGCAAATAACCAGAAATGTGTTGGCTTTTATAAGATGATTTATTTGGGGTAAAATCTTATAATTCCAAAGCCATGAAATATCCATACAAAAGCATGGTCAAAGATGCTTTCTCGCTAAAGTAAGCAGCCATGTGGGAAAAATGGCCACCAATCTCTGTGAAGTTCACTGCTTTCCCTCCAGAATCTATCATCTCTTAGGAACTAAATCCCAGAACATAACTGCCTGCTATCACACACAAGGCTTGTCTCTTTCTGGGCATCCACTATCAGTCTCTGCTGTTGCACTCTCTTCCTGAGCAAATCTTCTGTTTTCCTGCAGCACTCTCTCCCACATGACAAGATCAATATAATATGGCTGCTGCCTTTTTTTCTGTGTGTGTCTCTGTGTATCTCTATTTTTATCAGGTCAAGCAAGAAGGCAAACACCAAACTTGTTGTAATCTTGTCAAAAGGGTCTCACACCCACAGGAATAGGGTAGTTCTCTTTTTGGGATTCTTAAAAGAATTTCAAACTGCCGCAGCATTCTTGGAAAAAAAAGATGTTTTGCATCTTTACTGTTGCCCTCCCTTGGGCCATTGGACACTGCTTTGCTTTCCTTTAATGGGTTGTTGGCCTTGTTTTGATCAGTTAAAAATGGACAATTTTATAGGTTTGGAAAATGTTGAACCAAGATTAAAGAAAAGTCATAACACAAAGCCAAAGAACAATAAAACCCTAGGCAAGTGAAATACGATTACCATAAGAATAAACTCACTATCATAATCAAATGCCAAAATTTATAAGCCATACCAGAAACAGGAACATATATCCTGTAAAAGTAACAAAATAAAATGCCAGGTGAGATGCAGGATTTGAAAGAACTAATCAAAAATGTCCAAACAAATTTGCTAAATCAGTTAAAGGAGTTAAAGGAAAATATGACTAAAAAGATAGAGATATTAAGAAGACACCGGGTGAGCAGAAAGAAGAATTTGAAAGATTAAACCAAAAAATAAGAAAAACTTTGTGAATGAAAGGCAATGACTGAGTTCATGTGTCTAAGAGACTTCAAAGAGAGTCGGGAGGTCATCCCAGAGATAATGCTTATGCACACCTCAGTAGCATCTCATAGAACACCAAAGTGGATATCACCCCACACAGAGGGGCTCCTGAGGGCTCTGAAGACACCCAGGCCCTATATATAAGTGGAAATAGCCCCAGAGATTGACGCTTTATCAGTGGGCTTTACTTTGAAATCTGTGCTCCTGAGAGAGACAGAGTTGGACTCAAATAAGCCGTCCCTGCACATGGTCCATTAGTCCCTTCTATTCAAACCTATACGTGATGCTAGAGTTTTTAGGTGTACTTCCAGAGACTGGAGCCTCTGGCCTACCTATGTGCCAGCTGTGCCTGGAATCTCAGTGGAGCTGCAACTCCTACCCTACAGCTCAATGGACTCATCCAAGTCACCTGGCAAGGAGACAACGATGGGCAATGGCCATCCCAGGCAGCTGCAGGCAGGATAATCTCATCCACCATACCCATGGGATATAAGCCCTCTCTCACTTGGAGGTGGAGTGGACATCACCATCCCAGTCCCCTCAGTATTGGGGGAGGAGCTATGGACTAGAGTGGACTTGGTGGTGTTCTGTTGTAGACATATTGTGATTCAAGCAATGGAAGAAATTGTAATAGTGACGTGGAGCCGGTGGCCACTGGACATTTTCCGGGCAGGGAGGGAAGGGCAGTTGGAAT
>JAQZBX010080592.1:0-13798 GCA_029593785.1 Cabassous unicinctus | reverse complement strand
CTAAAGAAAAATCACATGTGCACAGATATTTAAGTACTCGCCCATTCTATGCTGCTGTAATTACAAAAAGACAGAAATAAACTTTTATTATATCCATCAATAGTACTCTATTTAGTGACTGAGGATATGTCCACCTATATTATATTAATAGTATACTATGCTGCGGCTGACATGAAAAGATGTACAAGGCAGGCTAGGAACTTTAAAAATCAATCTGCACAACATGACATATGGTTAGGGCCTTTTTACATAATAAGTTATACACGTATACTTATTTATAAAGTGTAACTGAGTGTGCAAAACTTGGAAGGAACGTGATTACCGGTTCCTGGGTGGGAAATGGGAAAGCAGAGGCTGTGAGAATACATTCTTTCTTTTGCTTTCAACATTTACTTGAGCATCTAGCAATCCCTGAGGCTACAGCGGCCAGCAAGCCAGAGTCCGCCAGCTGCACGAAGGCCTGGAGTGATCGTTGTTGGTTTTGCTCACCGTCGTGTCCCCAGGATCTGAATCCGTGCTGGGCACAGAGTACGCAAATATTTGTCGAATGAACGAATGAATGACTGGTTTATGCATGACTCGTATATAAAACGACTTGCTGGGGAGGAATAAAAGCCTAATTAAGGGGACTTAAACGATCGCCCTAGTAAAGGAGGTGCCCCTTATTCTTCAAAGTGGCTTCGCTTGTTTCCTGCCCGACTCTCCCGACCAGATCGTAAGCTCCAGAAGGCAAGAGACTGCCGTCACTCGGTGCCTCTCGGTCACTCGCCGGCAGCGGCGCGGGGGGCGCGGGGTGGGAAGAGGAGCGGAGCTGGGGAAGCCCCGTGTGGGAGTCACCGCAGGGCCAGGCGAGGGGGCGCAACCGCGCTGTTTCGGGAAGGAAATTCAGGGCGGCCCCGACCCGCCCGGCTGACGGACCCAAGCGGCCGCAGGCCACCGCGCTCCGCGTGGACCACCCCGGATCCTCGCCCGCCCCGCGCCGCGGGTGCAGTCACCATGCGCCTTTCGCACGGGCGCAAACGCGCTCGGAGCCCCCGCCTCCCCCCCCGCCCCCGGCCCCGGCCGCCCTCACCTCCCGGGGCAGCCGCCGGCGCCGGAGCCCGCAACGGAGGCCGCAGGCGGCGGCCCCAGAGCAGCAGCGCCCGCAGTTCGCGCGCCATGTCAGTCGTGCCCGAGCGCCGCGCGCAGCCACGTGGGGCGGGGGCGGGGCCGCCCTTCCTCGGGGCGCGGCGCGGTGACGTCACGGCGCGTGCGCCGGGCTGCCCGGCCCGCTGCCTGCGCGGGCGGGTGGGCGCGTGCCCGGCGGCCGGCGGGGGGCCTCGGTGGCGCGGGAGGGGCGGGGCCCCCGCGCGGGGACCGTCGGGCCTGGGGGCGGGACCTCCGTGACCTTGCGTCGCGTTGTCAAGGGCGACGGGCCCGGCGCGCGGAGCTGTGTGTGGTGGTCGGCGTGGCCCAGGCCCAGCGTCGCGGGGTGCCTCGGGCTCTGCCTGCGGAAAGCGAGGCAGCTGAGGGCTCCCGTCGGGGAGCGGGTGACAAGGCGGCGCTCGGACGGGAGCCTTGAACTCGGTGAGAGGCCGCCGGTGCTGACGCTGGGAGCCGACTCGCCCAGGCCGATGGCAGGCTAATGGCAGATGGACTGCCATTCTTGACGTGTCTACCCTAGCAGTGAACCCAGCAGCCTCCCCCACCAGCAAAGCCGGGCTTGCTCATGATGCCAGTTCTCTCGCCCCACGCGCGGCGCCTGTCCTGCTGAGGTTGGAGTCTAGCTGGATATTCAGACCATAAACCTTCCTTTCCCAGACATGGGGCCCTGGCGGCTCCCTGTAGACGGATTCCGCAGATGATCCTCAAGCATGCTGAATGAGATTTACTGCCTTGATAAAATAATTGTAGAAAAACATTTCATTGAAATTGTGGCAGGTGCCTTAATAAGTACAGGAGCGGAAGACTGTCCTTCCAGGACCTTGACTATTTGGGTGTTGAGGGAGGGGCATGTCAGGGTCCGCCTTCCTCCTGGAAGGCGTCAGGGGTGACCCCACCACCAGCTGATGTTGGAGAGGCCCTGGGAGGTCTTGGAGAAAGACCTCAACCAAGGGTAGGAGGGTTCTTGATACTGTTGCGAGAAAGAACTCAAGGACTGGTCGTACAGTAGCAGGAGAATTAAATGTAAAGAGAGCACGCACTCAAGTTGCACAAGTTGTGCCTGCTGGGGCTGGGGGTGCTGCTTATTAAGGCTGGGCGCCCCCCCTTCTTCCCCCTCCATGTAAATTAGGACTTGAAAGTCCCAACACTCTCATTGGTCTGCCTTATGCAAAAGAGAGATAGAAAACTACAACTTTTTACTGGCTCCATATTCCTCAGATTGTCCAGGGAAGGGGTTGGTGAAGCGTGTGGGGGTCAGGTGGTGGGTGGGCCTTTTGTCATCTGGTATCTGCCTTCTGGCATTATATCTTGGGCCCTAGGCCTTGGGCAGGTGATTTTCCACTGTGGTTAGGTGTTGCTGATGGTGATTTTCCTTTTCCCTCCTCCTTTGCTGAGTTATCTTTCTTCTCCTATCTTTCCCTACCTCACAACCACCACCAAGTTCCTGGCTTAAGCAACAGAGAAGAGGTACATAGTATGGGCATATTTGGATGGAAAGAGCAGCTCTCAACGGGGAGACTCTAGCAGTCTACCAACTGGCCCCCTGCTCATTCTCTACAGCGGCTGTTAGCATCGCCCCATGGTTTTCTAGCACACTTAGAGTCAATTCCAAACTTTTAATGCCTCAGTGTACAGGCTCTGCCTAACCTGACCCCTGCCTCAATCCCTGATGCTCTCTAGCATTCTCTCTCTCCCTCACCCTGCCCCAGACAAGCTGAGCCTGTCCAGGCAGAGCTGTCACCTGGATGGCCTCACAGCCACTCCCTGGGACATGGAAGAGTCTCAGCCTCACATTTCATTTATTTTTTCACTCAAGTCAGGAAATACTTCCTTTTGGACAGCTGATACATTCATTTATGGGGCAATATATCTGGCCTGGGGAGGCCTTTGAGGAAGTAGTATTTGGTAAAAGGAGGAGGGAAACCTGGACTTCAATTAAGGACAGGAGCCTCCGCAGAGACCGATAAGACCCTGGCTTTGTTGATAACAAGCAAAAGTGGTTTCTTTTCTCCCGATGTGTCTTTAAAGCTCATTCCTGAGACACCAGGGTTTCAAAGTGCGGAAGAGTTTATTTGGTTGTGCAATCAAAGGAGCACAATGGCCCCATGGCCCAAAACTTCTTCCCTGATCTGCAGAAATTTTAGTATTTTATAGCATTGGGGTGTCAATGAATAATTGGGGTGGAGCTGGACACAGGTTCCTTCACTAGTAAACATTAAAGGCTGAACAAGATTGGGGGAGTCACAAAGTTGCAATCGTTATCAGAGATCAAGGTTCTGGGATAGGAAAGTGCAGAGTAGACAGAGGCCAGTCACCAGGTTTCCCATGTGGACGTTAAACAGAGGAGGGTGGAGCAGTCACCATCCCAACAGTAAGGTACATGAGGATGAGCCTAATCCATGGACAAGGGTAAGGTCAATCTAGAATCACCATCACAAAGGTAAGCATAGGCAAGGGTGAGGTTAAGTCTAGAGTAGCCCTAAACAGGGGTGAGACCACTCTAGCTAGCATCAGTAATTGGAGGTATTGCATCTAAATAATGATTTAGTAATCATAATTATTTGTTAATTCTTAACCCTCAGTTACATTGTGGAGGGCAGGAGCCCCAGAGCGGACACAGGTTCCAGGTAAACCTACAGGGCCTTCTGTCCTTCCTGTCTTGGCCCATGCCTTCAGAGACAAACCCTTAGCCACAGGTCCTTGTAGTACCGGGTCCTCTGCTAGCCCAGAGAACTGTGGCTTCTTGGAGTGCCCAGGGGTCAAAGCCGTGCCTTGAGGGGGCCACGGGCAGGTTTCAGTCCAGTCCCTGCACAAAGAACATGGAAGGAGGGAAAACTGATTAGATGCAGAAGTACTTAAGTTGAATTAATGGAGGCTGACCCAGGTTGCTTGGGGGAAGGAAGGCCCCCTGGGGCTCCTGACAACCACAGTGGCTAGTAGGAGGTTGGCCCATTTCTTCTCTTCTCCAGAATTCACTGCCTTCCCCTGGAGGATGCCAAGGGCTGTGAAAAATGCCCGCTGCAGAGAAAAGCCAGATTCAACTGCCTACCTTTTTCTTCATTTCTTTGTTCAAGGAACAAACTTCTGGGTGAACTTCTCCCCTCAGCAGGCAACATCCTGGGAGAATCCCAGAAGAGGGATCTCATGGCTGAAAGATACTTCTTGGCCTGGAAAGGACCAGGGATGAAACTTTTCCCAGTTTCATGGACCCTCTCATAAAGCAACTTTTTGAAGCCAAAAAATGGGGGTGACAAGGAAAGAATCTTCTAGACAGCCCTATAGACTTTGGATGTTGTCTGAATGCTGTTCTATAATTGTCTTAGTGCTCAGGCTTCAGAGCAAGCTTTTTTCCCAGGCAGCAGGCAGATGTTACAGACCACGATGGGAGAAGGGCAGCTGCAGCTTGGAGAGCCTTTGACCTTCAGCTTCCCCTGGGCTTGTGAGCCGTCAAAGCTTTCGAATTCAGAAATGTAACTAATGACCCGGTGGCACCTGCGTGGGGTTTTGTGTGTCTCCAAAAGTCCTTTTCATCCTTTGTAGGGCTTAGATGCCAAGTCAGCATGGGGCCAGGGGAAACCTAGGATTTTGTACTTAGCAAGTATGTTTTGTGAATGCCACTCCCCTGCCAGCTTAAAAGACTTGCCCAACGCAACTCAGCTAGAGGTGGCTGGAAGCCAGGCCCTGACCCCCACTTCCACACGCCGACGCCGGGTCGGGTGCAACCACTTGACAGGACCTGGCCTTTCCCCATGTGGCCTGGGGCATGTGGGACATTGGAACATTTCTAATTTCACTGGAGAACTTGGAGTCTTTTTTTTCCAAATGGTCTTTGTTCTGCATTGCCAGTGGACAGTCTCTCCCCCACCCCACCCTTTTTTGTTATGGTTAAAATATACCTAACTTAAAATTTCCCATTTAACCATTTTTAAGCGTACAATTCAGTGGCATTGAATACTCAGTGTGTAAACATCACCACTATTCCCAGAAGCTTTTCATCATCCCAAACAGAAACTCTGCATGCATTAGGCAGCGCCCCATTTCCCCGCCCCTGTGGTAACCGCTGTGTCATGAATTTGCTTATTCTAGAGACACCTCACGTAAGTGGAATCACACAGCATTTTTCCCGTTGTGTCTGGCTCATTTCACTGAGCATAATGCTTTTGAGGTGCATCCATGTCGCAGCGTGTCTCAAGACTTCATTCCTTTTTAGGGCTGAATAATATTCCACGGTCTGGACAGTCCACACTTTGTTAATCCATTCATCTGTCCATGGACGCGAGTCGTTTCTACCTTTCGGCAACTGTGAATAATGTTGCTGTGAGCACTGGTGGACAAGCGTCTGTGAGTCCATTTTCAATTCTTTTGGGTATACACCTAGGGCTGGGATTGCTGAGTCATGTGGTAATTCTGGGTTGAACTTTTTGAGGAACCGCCAGACTGTTTTCCACAGTGGCTACATCATTTTACATTCCCACCGGCAATGTACAAAGGGTCCAGTTTCTCCACATCCTCGATTTTTTGATAACAGCCATCCTCGTGGGTGTGAAGTGAACTCTCATTGTGGCTTTGATTTGCATTCTTCTAATGAGCAGCTTTTCATGCACCCCTTGGCCATCTGTATATCTCCTTTGGAGGGGCCATTCACTTTTTCCTTTCGTTGTTTTTTGTTTTCTTTCTTTTTAAGGCTTTTTTTTTTAGGTGCCAGAGCCAGGGATTGAACCAAGGATCTCCTGTGTGGGAAGCTGGCACTCAACCACTGAGCCACATCGCTGGCCCTCGTTGGTTTTTTGGCTTGTTGCTTGTTTTTGCTTGTTTGTTTTTAGGAGGCCCCCGGAATGGAAGGCGGGGCCTCTCCTGTGAGCAGCAGGTGCTCCCCACCACTTTTAATTCAGCCACGCCCATCAAGGTGGCTCTGGGGGTGTCTCAAGCTGGCATCCCGCAGGCTGCACGGACTCCACAGCCGTGCCCCCGACCCCCGCGTTGCAGGGGGAGGTTCTTCCTCCTTGGCCCCTATGTCGGGCCGGGCCCTTGGGTAGCCCACCTGGGGCCTGCCCCCTCCCTGACCCTGATGCTAATGGGAGACAGCTGAGTCTGAGTCAACTCAGAAGTATCCCTGGAGGGGCTTTGCTGGACAGCTCTGGCTCTCAGGGCAGCAGGTGGAAAAGGGCCAGCACCCTCTCTGCCTGCTTTATCACCGGATTGTGAAACAGCCTTCAGGGGATGTTTTGAAGGGTGACTTCAGGTGACTTCTGGCCTGACAAAGAGCTCGGGTCACTTTTTTCCCCAGCTTGTGGATGAGCTCACTAATGCATTGAAATCCAAAATCTCCACCGAATCGGAAGGCTCGAGTGTATTGCTTACCTTAGGAAGACAGGTGAGACTGGATTTGATCTGACTCTACAGCTCCCTTCTGTGTGCTTGGGGAGGGGGGCACGCTGATGGGCCACCATTCCAACCCCGGACCCTCGGAGGAGGTGGGGAGGCTGTCCAGGGAGGAGCGGGGCTCTGCGGCGGCAGGCGCCTTCCCTGCTCCATGCACGTAGCTTCTGGAAGCTGCAGGGCCCCCCTCCCGCCTCCCGCCCGGGCACCGGGGCAGAGGGGCCGCGTCCGCCGAGCCTGTGCATGGCAGCCTGGACACAAGCTGCGAAAGCGAAGGCTTCTGCTTGCCAAGGCCCCGGCCGCCCCCGAGCGCGCCGGCCCCGCGGCCCCGCCGCCTGCGGTCTACGAAGCACAGAGGAGAGCTCGCTGGCTCCCTGGCGCTGGGCTTGGGCCCGTTTTACTCGGCAGGGGTGCCAAAGTGCCGAGCACGCGCCCCGCTCGCCCGCGAGGCTGCCGGTGGCCCGGGTGCCTCCGCCACAGCTCCCAGGCGGCTTTGGAAAACGAGCTGGACCCCCTTCTGAATTTCCTTTGCGACCCTCAGTTTTCACAAAAGGTCTTTATGCTGAAGACACCCGAGAGCACCTCGCAGCATCTGCTTGCCCCCTGGGCAGACAAAGTGGTCGGGGAGCTGAGGGCCGCTGAGGGCTCTGAGCCCCTTGGGCATCTGCCGGCCCACGGACCGCAGGGTGCTGGCGCTCCTGCCACGCTCTCACTCAGGGATGCACGGAGGGGCCACCACTCGACCAGACCCCCTCTTCTGCCACCGCCACTGAGACGAAAGCAGATGAGAAGCCGGCCTGCTTGGCTCTTGGTCCGCTGGGCCTCCTGGAGTCTGTTGGAGAAGCGGCAGGAGAAGGCGTGTGCGGCCTCAGCCCTAGGCAAGGCGGCGGCCTCCTGTTCCGGGCGCACACTGGGCTCGGCGCCCCACCTGCCCTGGCCCCCGCCTCCCAGGCCTGTTTCTGCAGCTGGAGCTCTTGGAAGGTGGCGGCTCGGCACTTGCCGAGTGCAGTGACTCGAGGGCCACGAGAAGCACCTCGCAGGGATGGCTCAGATCCCCTCCTGGGGAAGGGGCCTCAGCTCGGCGTCCGCTGGGGCTGGCGTGCTGCTTCTGCCGCCTGCGCCCTCTTGTCACGTGGAGCCCGGCGCCCGGCCTGGGAAGCCAGGGCCTGGAGCGCCAGTCTCCCGGGGGTGAGGGAGCGAGACCCGGGCCCGTTCCCACAGCGCACCGAGGCCTGGTCCTCCGGCTCTGGCCTGGCTGAGGCCTGGCTCTTCCTGCCGGCGTCTAGTGGCCCTTGTGTGGGTCCCCGTTTTTCTGTGTCTTCTGTATCTTCCAGCTTTGGGAGCAAATGGCGATGCTACTGTCTAGCCCCCTCCTGCCGAGCCCCTCATGTACATGGAGGAGTACATGAAGCAGTCCTCCCTCCTCAGGGCTCAGAGCCGCCGGGGGGCGACGCGCCTGGCTGTGGCAGTCCCCAGAACGCATCTCAGCTGCCCTCCCAAGACTCTAGACAGGTTCCCTGAAGCCCCTGTGGATGCAGATTGTCTGGATTTCATTGCTATGCACATATATAGTTTAACAATCAGTTTATGAGGAGGGTCCTCTGTGCTGGCCCAGAGCCAAGGGGACACAAGCTGAGAGACTAGAGCGCCCACTCAGGTGGGGGGCGGGAGGTGGGTGGGGGCCACCCAAACCACAGGTTTGGACTCTGTGGGCGCTGGGGTTAACTGTCACCGGCAACATTTCCTCTGCTGCCAAAGTTAGCCGCTGGGCACCAAACCAGGGAGTCCCAAATAATCCTTAGTAAAGACTTTCAGTTACCATTTACTGTCTAGGCAGTGTTTGAGGGGTTCTGGTTAAGAGCCCAATTCCAGCTCCTAAATTCAAGTTGCCCACAACATGGGTTCAAGATGAGCTTTTGGTGTCTGGATGGGAGGGTAGGGGTAAGGCAGTTTTCCAGGCTTGAAGGACGTGGAGGAGGCCCTGTTGGAGCACAGGGTTCGAGAGCTCTGCCCCACGGCCTGGCCACTCACTGCTTGTGCAAGTTACTCAGCTGCCTGCTTTCCTTTCTTATGGTCAGGGTAAAGGAGCCAGCACATTTCACTTAAATAGCATGTGTGGAGTATTACAATTTTTCCACCTCTTTGCTTTCCTATTCAGAGAAGGAAAGCAGGGTTTAGGGGACTCCCTTGAGGTCAAGGCCAAGGGCCTGGCCCCAAGCCCAGGGCTCCTGGTATTGCAATGCCTTCAGCATCAACCTCCCCCCCACCCGCCGCCTTCCACCTCCAGATGCCTCAGGACCACGCTGCTATAGTCTGAAATCTCAATTCAGTCTCTTCCCAAGCCCGTTAAAAAATATCTGTTAACACTTTCTTAATCCAACTGTTTTCCAGCTGTCAGTTCCTTTGGATTTTTCAGTATAGAGTATTAATTTAATAGGGTGATACCACAGTTGAGATTCCTGGTAAATCCTCTATACGGAGATGTGAACACGTTGAAACCACGATTTTATAAACAATTTAGATAACTGCAAATCATTTTCATCTACTTATGAAAACAAGAGGCATTTGCTGGCCTGGACACTACAATTCACTTAAAAGTTCCAATTCCTTTAAAATCTTGTAATCGATCTGCATATCCTCACTCTTGACTTTTTTTTTTTTTAGCATGTACAAAATTACACAATACACGTGAAGCGCACACATGCCATCTGGGCAAGCTCAGTATGCCTTTATGATGCAAGGTGGGCCAAGGGCACAGAGCTCCGCTGCCCTGGAGTGGTGTGGCCCCCCGAGTGTCACCTTCTCAGCACAACTTGGTCTTGCTGAGGCACTTCCTGGTGGCATCCTTGCTGCCAGCACCCAATCATCCCTTCGATGAAAGGAGATTTAAAAAAATAGCATTATATTCCCATGGAGTGCTAAAAGCACATTTGGCAGAAATGAAATCTTTGGTTCCATTTTATAGCAGACAAAGGGAGTACAAAGTCACACGTCTCCGACTCAAGACCTTGGGAGCAGCAGAAGCCTCTCTGCCTCATGGAATCCAGAGATTTCATTCCCCTTCTGTTTCTGACATGTTAGGGTTTTCCACATCTCAAATTCATGCACTAGACAAACTCAGTTCAGCATATTCTAACGGCTAGGCTAATTCTAAGGGTCTTTAGCCAGTTGGAACCATCTTTGAATCCAAGCAGTTTTACCAGCTTTTATTATAAACACCAGCACAATTCCAGTTACCTCTTTTTGATCACAAATATAGCACTTTTTTCTTCTCCTTTTAAGTATACAGCATGAGACACAGCGTCAGGGCTTTCCAGCTTTCTTACAGAAGTTTCCTTGCGACCAGCTTAGGGTTCGTACCGTGCCCACACCCTCAGCCCCATCCTTTATCTTGATTGCTTCAGGCAGCTATGGGAGGTGGAATCCAGAAAGGGCGAGGTTGCTACACAAAGTTCTAACTCTGGGAAGCCTGAAAAAGTTGCTCTTTATTGAACACGTTGAAGACTGCACACCTGGGAGAGCACCATCTGGACAGCGCAGGCTTGGAGCGGCTCCTTCCGGGCCACAGCGGGCCAGCCGCCAGCCGCAGCGCACTCCCTTCTCGTCTCGACAAAGACTTGGGGCTTTCCCGCCGGTGGAAGAGGTGACCCTGGAGAGGAAGACAATGTCCAAGGCCCGAGCAAGCCTGGCACGGACAGCCGGGTTTTCTGTGGAGGGCCACGGTCTTGGTTCCCTCTCTCGGGATGGGGTGTGGATGGGGGCTGGCAGGGGTGGGGCTCGATGGTGGGCTTATTCTTACCTGATGCACATCTGGTTTAATCAGCCTACGTTATTAAAATAAACTCAAGATACAAAACCCCACGTTAAAACTAACGCACCTTCCAATGATTTAGAAAGTTTCCTTAAATCGATTCTAAAATCAAGTATTTTGAAAATATTTCTGTGAACCGAGGGGCCTAAAGGGGGGTGATTTGGGCCATGACTTTTAAATTTACCACCACCCCACCCTGATCTACCCCACCCTTTGGGGACTAGGGATAAAAGACAGTGGACGTCACTCGTCCCCGAGGGCGGCAGACCAGAGGCAATCAACTTCCGCTCTCCTGTTGGTGGGCTCCTTGGAAATGGATATAATCTTTATGGCATCCATGAACTCAAGTGCCACCATTCACTAAGGGCATCTGAAGTGACCTGGAGGGAAGCGCAAGTGTCCTCGAGCTCGAGACCCCTAAGGTCAGAGACTGGCGACCAGTGTTCAAATGCGATTGCTCCAACAGTGGCTGCCATCAGCCTCCTCCCGGGCAGCACCTTGCCTCAATTTTCTACAGAACGGTGGACATGCGATGGCCAGAGCCTTATCCACACCCTCAGCAGTGCCTCCGAAGCTACGGGAGGACATGCTGGAAGGTGGAGTTCTTCCTGGCTGAACCCACGTCTTTGGGGAGAAGCCAGCAACCATTTCTAGTCCCCAGAGCACCCTCTGCATCAATTCTGGGGTTTGTAGAGAGGAAGGGGGAAGGGGTTGCTGCCTGAAAAAACTGCAGGAAGCTCTCCCTACTCTGGTTTGAAGCAGGGGGGCTGGCTAAGACCAGGAAGGAAGGCAGAGGAAGTAAATGGACAGGAAGCCAAGTGCTGTTTGAGATCAACTTGTGCCGCTTAACTTTGGGGATGAAGTTCACCTGTGAGCATGATGCATGGGGCCTACGGGGACCTCACTACCTGTGCCCCCACCTCTGGAAAGAAGGGCTCCAGGCTTTCCCAGCTGCCACCTGAGTCTCACCGCCAAGACCAGTGCCCCGGGCTCTCCTCTCCGAGTGAACAACCAGAATCTTACAAAGAACAGACTCCAAAAAATATATATAAATAAATAAAAACCTTGAACATTCTTACATGGATCTTAAAGAACAGAATACATGTTAAAAACTTCAGTAATTTATATCAATTTTCAGCGGTACTTTATATATACAATGGGGAAAAAAAAACACATGCATAGTCCAAATACAATGTTGAAAACAGCATTTTCATAACAAAAAACCCCGAACACTAAGTGTTAATACCATGTACATGAATTCAAGAAGGACCACCCTTTTTGTCTGTTGCACACAGTTTATTTAACAATATGATATAAGAAATGAGTTGGTACGTTACCATTCTATACAGTGATTGAATCTTCTTGAATTTTCTTATTTATAGTAATTATAGCGCTTGCATGATTTACACTAGAATTGCTTTTCCTCATTTCAAGTTTCACATAGAAGAAAGAAAAGAATGCTTCTTCTCTATTAACATTAGCATGGTCTAAGAGAGTGATCATCCCTATGTTTTGTCTAAAACCAGTTTTATCAGAGAAACAAAGCAACAATTTCTACATCTGCAAGACAAGAGTTTGGCGTAAGCCAGTATGTATAGAGAGACGTGTGGGTGTGTGCGTGTGTGCACACCGGAGTCAACTCCGATCGTCCAGGGGTAATACTTGGAGAACGCCCACAGAGTTCACTATAGAAAAAAAATCTTCCCGCAACGTCAGAAAGTTATCGGGATACATTATAAGCTTGCATTATTTCGGGAATCAGTTTCTGAATATTATTTTTCTTCTCACTTTTAAACATAAATGTTTAAAGTCTTGAAAATACAAATAAAAAATATGAATATAATGAACTTGTTTTTCCCATTAAAAAAAGCCATGAGTCACCAGCAATGACAAAAAGAATCCAAACAAAACCCCCCTCCCCCCCCAAACAAAACAAAACAAAAACAAAAAAAGAGAGAGAGAGAGAAAGATCAGATATTTAAATCAACTGGTTTTTAACAAAAAAATATATTCTTTGTATTGTTTCTTTAAACAGCAATCCATCCTTCCAGGGCTTGGAAGTAGCGGTTCCATCTAGGGAGAAAAAGAACCTAGATGCCTGGGTTTTCAGTACAAAAGGTCCAAGGACATGAAGGGGAAAGTGATGCTCTCACAGTGCTACAAACCCTCCACGAACTTCTCTAGTGTGTCTCCTGTGGCGTCACCGACCAGGGACAGTTCACTGGACAGTGCGCTCCGATTGGGGGTGTTGAGCTGTGGCAGCATTGCACTCTGTTCGGGGTTCCCCAAATGTCCCTGATCAATGGAGCCGGCCATGGGGACTGCGAGTCCTGGGTGGGGGGAACCAGTCTGGGGAGAGACGTGGTGTGGCGACGGCTGGGGCTGTATCCTTGGTGATGGGCTGGAATGTGGTGGCTGGGACTGGGGCCGCGGAGACTGGACGGGGGCTGGAGAGCGCACCTGGTTACTAAGGGGCGTGGCTATCTGCTGGCTAGGGAGATGAGGCGCCTGCGGCTGTCCTGAGAGCATGTGCTGCTGGGGGCTCATGGGGTTCGGCTGGCCCGGGGACCCCATCTGCTGCTTCATCTGCTGCTGCTGCAGAATCCGCTGCTGCAGGGCCTGCTGGATGTTGGGGGCGCTGTCTGCACCCAGCCCTGGCTGCCCCAGCTGGCCCAGCTGGCCCATCTGTGCCGCCATCTGGCCCATGGAGCCGCCCTGGATGGGGAGATGCTGCTGCATGCGCTGCTGCTGCATGGCCGGGGGGTAGCCTCCGGGTCCCTGAGGCTGCTGGAACTGGCCATGCCCTGCCAGGCCCCCCGCCATGCCGGCACTCCCTTGCTGCTGCTGCTGCTGCTGCTGCTGTTGCTGCTGCTGCAGCAGCTGCCTGCGCAGCATCTCTCTGTACTGCGGGTTCATACTCGCCATGTTGGGGCTGTGCCCAGGGTTCAGGATGCTGAGGGCCTGGCCCTGGGGGTTCAGGCTGCCCATGGCCTGCGGCTGTGGCGGGACACCAGGTCTCGGCACGCCGGCCTGCATGGCGCCCAAGTTCTGCAGGCCAGGCTGCGCGTGCATGCTGGGCTGGGGCTGCAGGCCAGGCTGCGCCTGGAGGCCAGGCTGGGGCTGCATCCCAGGCTGGCTGGCCACGTACTTGGCCGTGCGCTGCTTGATGAAAGCCGCCATGAGCTGGGGGTTCGACTTGAGGATGTTCAGCACCTGCTGCTGCTGCTGCGGAGAACTGGGTGACTTCAGGGTCCGCAGCAGGTCCTGCAGGGCGCTGGGCGAGATGCTCCTGGGTGGCTGCACACTGGGCATCCTGGGTCCGGCCACGGCTGGCTGGGCCTGCATGGACAGCACGGGCCGCGGCATACCCGGCATCGGCTGCTGCTGGGGCAGGGGCGCCTGCTGCCACTGCCCGGGGGGCATGTTGGCCACGACAGGCCCACTGACCTGGCTAGGCCGGGACAC
>JAQZBX010080591.1:0-13806 GCA_029593785.1 Cabassous unicinctus | reverse complement strand
AAAAAAGTAAATAAATAAATCTTTAAAAATATATAAAAATTTAAAAAAATAAAAAAATAACTTTGGAATACCTATCAACAGTAGAATGAGCCAATAAATCTACCCATAAAAGGAATACTACACAGCCATACATAAGAACAAATTAGTGATATGCACAGCAACATGGGTGACTCTGTAAACATAATGTTGAGTAAAAGAAGTCAGATACTGAAGGCTGAGAAGAATTAGAAGAGCAGAATCAATGGGAGAGGAGAAGGGCATTCAAGTCAGAGGGAAAAGCAAGAGCAAAAGGCAGAGACACAAGATGATTCTTTATTAAAAGCATTTCACTGGCTACTATTTTCTTATGAATATAACTAAGAGAAATTCAAAGTGCATGCTGGCATAATGCACTTCTAGGTGATAGTATCTAGGTCAAAACTGTGTTCACGGGGGGATGTAATTATCACCATTTGGTAATGGTGAAAATTAAACCTTTGAAATTAAATAGAATAAAAAACCATTGGGCCTTTCAGCTCATTACCTCACTATTGCAGAATTCCCCCACTGTCATCTATTCTTGCTATTTGTCCAGCCTCACTCTGTCCCAGGTGGATGATGCTTCCGCTACATTTTTCATATGGCTAGTCTAAATAGGAAGAAAATTCTCCTGGGAAGTTCCCTACTGTTTTTTCAGCCATCATTTTCTTTCAGGCAACTAATTACTGTTAGTTGCATTATTCGTCATCATCCTTAATTGAGCATGAACAATGGCTCAACACTAAAGAAAATGTTAGAAGAGAGTCATTTTATTGAAGCCAGAGGATTTGGAGCTGACTCAAAGAGGAAGAATAATGAGAAATAGAAATTCTACCAAGGATAAGGTGGCCACTGTTATAGTTCCATGGAATGTAGCTCTTCCTTATGCGGGTGATGAATGCTCATTATGTGTCATTCAGTCCTGAGTGCAAAAGGGCTATGGAGGCAGACCCCTAGACAGGCACAACGGAGGCCAATGGACTATACTGCATTGTTTGCATTATAATGTATTTGTGTGAGGTGGTGGGAATGACCAGAATGTGAAGGGGAGTGCAACACTACTTTATATGCTGCTTCATGATATTTTTTTCTATACAGAGATGTAAAAACCAGTGAAGAACCTGGAGGATGGGGTAATTGCCCTTCAGACTTTGAAATTTTAAATGATCCCAGGCCTTCTTCTCTAGAACAGCTACATGTTTGTTTTCTCTGAGTAAACTATTACCGTTGAGGTTTATTTGAATCATGACATACCCATGTCCTTCACTGTTTCGAATCTTCTGTATCAGTTAGGAAAATTTTAGCCACAAGTAAAGGAATACCCAGTGAAGAGTGGCTTAAGCTATACACACGTTTATCTCACTTTTCAGGAAGTCTGCAGGTAGATTTTTCTAAGGTTGTTCATTGTCAACACCATTAACAAGAACGTTGACTCTTCCAGTATTTATGCTCAGGGATCCTCAGCAAGCTGGTAAGGCCTCCTTCATGGTTGCAAGTTAGTTTTCCAGCTCCAAGCATTACATCCCTGAAATGCAATATCCAAAGCAATAAGACAGGAGGAGAGCAAATAAAGAGCTTTTTCTTTGCACCACCCACTATTTTATGAGGGCAGAAAAATTTTCCCAGGCGCCTTCTTACAATTATATTGACTAGAACTAGTCACTAGGCAAAGAGGAATGAGATTTGCATGATTGGTTTAAATTAATCATAATTCATTCTGGGACTGGATTCATTGTAGCAGTCATAAAATCAGAGGATTTTCACCAAGAAAAAACAGGAAATTGCTGTTGGGTGAACAATCAACTGTATTTGTCAGATCTTGATTTTGTATTTATTTTCCTTGAATAACCTCAGTACCATCTACATCAATGGTGTGTTCTATGTATAAACATTGGTCCCAATTTAAGATCATTAATTCAAAGTCACAAAGTTCAGACTTTACAATAGAATGTGGGTTTAGGTCAGCTTCTTGAAATTTTCAAGGTGGTGCCAGGACCATTTGAACACTTATTCATTCAACAAATACTCACTAAACCCTGCTCCCTATATGTCAAGCACTTCTTTGGCATGTACACTGGAGTGGGAGAAGACAAGAATTAAGCACAATAAAAAGTAAAACATATTACATATCAGATTTTGATAAGTACCATGGAGAACAGTGAGGAAAGGATATTGAGCGTGAAATAGGAATTGCAATTTAAATTTAATGGTTAGAGAAAACCTCATGGAAAAGACGACCTTGGAGTAAAGATGGGAAGCCCATGTGGTTATCTGAGGGAAGAGTCATCAAGGCTGAGGGTGCAAAAATTCTGAGGTGAAAGAATGCCCAGTATGTTTGAATGACAGCAAGGAGGCTGCAACCAGAAGAGAGTGAATGAGGTAAGGGTAATAAGAAATGAAGTCAGAGAAGTAAAGTAGTCAGATCTTACAGGGCCCGTAGGCTGATGTAAAGACTGTCCTTTATGCTGAGTTAGACAGGAAGTGATTGGAGGATTTGGGGTAGAGGAGTGACCTGACCTTGGTCACATTTTAGAAGAATCGCCTTGGCTGCTTGAGGAGAATAAATAGTAAGCTAGTAAGCGAGGAAGCTGGGAGTTCATTCAAGAGGCTGTTGCAATAATACAGGCAAATTAGTGATTTAGCTCAGTCTGAGTTAGCGGACGTAGAGCTTTACCAATGGATTGGGTGTGGGGTGTAAGAGTAAGAGAAGATTTAAGGATGACTTCAGGTTTGGAGCTTGAGCAAAAATGAAATAATGGCATTATTATTTACTGAATAGGAAAGATAGCAAAGAGCAGGCACGGCGAAGACCAGAAGTTCAGTTTTGCACATATTAAGCTTGGGATGCTTAGTAGATACTCAGGTGGAGATGATGAGTATGCATGAGTCTGGAGATAAGGAGTGAAGATAGTGGTATTTAGAGTCGTGAGGGTAAATGAGCTCATCAGGTGCATGAGTCCAAATCAGAGGAGAAGTGGTCCAAGGATAGAGCCCTAGAACACAAAAAGCTGAGATGCAACCAGCAAAGAAGATGGAAAAGGAGCAGTCAAGGAGACAAGAAGAATTCCGAGAGAGGGTGGGGGTCTTAAGAGTGTTTCATAGAGGAATGAGCAATCAACTACAAAAAATGTTATTGATAGCTTGAAATACAAACTGGGCATCTAGAGGGGTTAGCTTGAGGGAGGGGGAAACGTGAATGATCACCAGTTGTTGCAAATATTAAACACCCATAAAATCTTACTTGTTCACATTGTATTGACTATGACATGAATAAATAATGATTTCCTAAAATTATCTATTTTATTGTTCATTCTAGTATTTTTACAGAATTTTCTATTGCTTCCAGCAATTTATCTATGCTTTACTCCACTAAAACCTGATTTTGAAAGTATATGGGAAGATAGTACAGAAGGAAGCTCGAGGAATCAGTCCCTCCACCAAAACAACCATAAAACTGGCAAGAACTGCCTGAACCAACAAAGATCATTTTTTAAAAGTACAAAAAAGAAGTGGAGGGATGGAGGATTATAGGAACAGTGTGTGAGTATACTATTGCTAAATTGGTATCAAATCAAATATGATTGTTATAGATTTAGGATGTTAAATTTTAGCCCCATGGCAACCACAAGGAAAATATCTGAAAAACATATTCAGAAAGAAATTAGAGGAAACTCAAAATGCTATAATACAAAAAATCAAATATATATGAAAATAAGCATTAATGGAAGAATTGAAGATAAAAGAAGGTATAAGACTGACAAAGACAAAGTAGCAAAATGGCAGAAGAAAACCCTGCATTTTCAGTAGTTATTTTAAATGTAAATGGCTTGAACTCTCCAGTTAAAAGGCAGAGATTGGCAGAATGGTTAAAAACCATGACCCAACTAAATATTCTTTATAAGAGACCCACCTTAAATTCAAAGACATAAGTAGCTTGAAAGTGAAAAGATAAAAACATATATACCAAGCAATTAGTAATCAAAAGAGAGCTGGAGTAGCTATACTAATAACAGATAAAATAGATTTTTGCTAAAAAACTGTTATGAGGGAAAAGAATGAAGGGGAACCCTTACCTCACACCATGTAAGAAAATCAACTCAAAATTGATCAGAGGCCTAAATATAAGAACCAGGAATATAAAACTCCTAGAAAGAAACATAGGGAAGCATCTTTAGAAACTTGTATTAGGCAATGGTTTCTTAGAATTTATACTTCAAGTCTAGCAACAAAAGAAAAATGGATAAATTAAAAATTAAAAACTTTTGTGCATTAAAGAACCTTATCATGAAAGTAAAGAGTCAGCCTACAGGATGGGAAAATATATTTGGAAACTACATATCTGATAAGGAATTAATATCCAATATATATAAAGAAATTCTACAACTCAGAAAAAAAAAGCACCCAATTTTAAAAATTGGCAAAAGACTTGAATAGACATTTCAACAAAGAAGATATACATATGGCACATGAAAAGATGTTCAAAATTATTAATCCTTAGAGAAATGCAAATCAAAACCACAATGACATAGCATTTCATACCCACTAAAATGGCTACTACTTTAAAAAAAAATTAAAGGTTGGAGAGAATACAGAGAAATAGGACCACCCATTCATTGCTGATGGGAATGTAAAATGTTGCAGCCACTGTGGGAAACAGTTTGGCGATTCCTCACAACGTTAGGTATAGAATTACCATATGACCTTGCCATGCCATTTCTATGCATGTACTCAAAAGAATTGAAAGCAGGGATTCAAACAGCTATTTGCCCACAATGTTCATAGTGGCATTATTTATAATTGCCAAAAGATGGAAGTAACCCAAGAGTCCATGAATCGATAGATAGATAAACAAAATGCTATATATAACAATGGACTATTATCCAGCCTCAAAAAGGAAAAAAACTGATAGGACAATGTGGATGAAACTTGAAGTCATAGTGTTGAGTGAAATAAGCCAGACACAAAAGGACAAATATTGTATGATCTCACGGATATGAAATAATTAGAATAAGCAAATTCATGGGGTCAGAAACTTAAGTATAGGTTTTCAGAGGTCAGGGTTTGGTAGGGAATGAGGAGTTAATGCTTAAATTGTACAATTTCTATTTGGGTTGATGTTAGAGTTTGGTATAGGTGGTGTTGAAGGTAGCACAGCATTGTGAATGTAGTTAACAGCACTGAATTATATAAGTGAATGTGGTTAAAAAGGGAAATTTTAGGTTGTATATATGTAATAAGAATAATTTTTTTAAAAAACCATAAGACTGTACAATGCAAACAGTGAACCCTAATGTAAATCACAGACTATAGTTAATAGTACAATTATAAAAATGCTTTTTCATCAATTGTAACAAATGTAGCACACTAATCCAGGGTGTTAATAGTAGGTGGTATACAGGAACTCTGTATTGTATGCATGTTTTTTTTTCTGTAAACCTACACCTTCTCTAATTAAAAACAAACAAACAAAACCTTGATTTTGAAAAGCTAATCAATAGATACTTTAGGCTAGGCCTAATCATTGACATTACAAATGGACTCTTGGTTTTGCAAAATGATGAGCCACAAATGACAGGCACACTGACTTAAATATAAAAATTTTACTTATCTGTTGCCTTTCAGAATCCATCTACTGTATAAAATGAGGCACAGAGTCTTTCCTAATAGATGACATTGACTTTCTAATGGAAACTTCTGCAATAACAAATTCATCACATCCAAAGCATGTCCCTGCAATATTTCATTTTGTCATTGGTTATACTTTTCTAAGCTCGTGATGCTCACAAAAGCCAAAGGGTTAGCATTTTGCCTGAATGAAGAGCCTTAAGTCTCGAAAGAAGAAAGAATGTCAAATGCTTGTTTAAATTTAAAAATCTATACCCATCAATTTTTTGTTCCAATATATACTTTTTAATATTATCTACTATTAATTTTTTCCTAAAACATTTGGCTTATTTTGAGTAACTCTATATGTCACTTAAAATTATACTAATACGGTATCATGATCAAAACATACACACTCCCACACACATATACATATATATATATATATATATATTAGGGAAAACGTCTTCTGGGAATTATTTGACATGATCTTCTATTTTATGTTTTTCTCTTTCTCCAATCTGGTCTCTGATATAGCTATTTTTCTTCTGCAGCTGATTTAACATTTATGTAGGGGGGGATTTCTAATTTTACTTTGCTGATGTATAAATGTGTCATTTCACACAACTAGCTGTTTTTCTTTGTTGTAACTTCTTTCTTTCTGTTTTAGCCAGAGGCTCTCCTCTTTATTTGATCAGTATAGTTTATATCATATTCCAGGCAGCACTTCTTCCCGAGAGAAAAACAGGATTTCAAATTGCTACTCATGATTCCTAAGGCAAACTGAAAGGGCATTCCTTGAATTAATGTTTTCTTTACAGTTTTCCATGCTTATTGGTTTTATTTCTATTAGTTGATGGATACATTTATTTTCTTCCTTTTAATATCATCCTCTCCCTAAGACTGCCAATTATTTTTTGGCTTGATTATTCATTGTTAGCTGTGCAAGTGGTTAGATGGAAAAATAATCAATGAAATGACTTATTGGCAAATTTTGAATAAAGTTCTCAATAAATAACTAAAAGGTAGTTGGGGTGTGCTGAGTTCCTTTGACTGGATTCTGAGCTTAATGCTTCATTTAAGGAACGAGAGTTGGGTTCTATATTTTCTATCAGTATTCACAGTTTTTGGGGATTACATTTACCATTAAAATGACAGACCTATTTTTAAGAGTATTTTTGCATATTTCTATCTCATAAAACAATGTATTAGCTAGACTTAAAATATTTCTTATGCTTCTTCATTCCCATATTTAAAAGAGGATATGTACTTTCGCAGAATACAGTAGAAATTTCCACCTACTTCTGATGCGGTGTTAGTTCCTCCTTAATAGGCAGTACCCTGAAATGTACGACCATAATAATCTGCAACCAAAAGAATTTTTAAGAAAAAGGTAAATTCTCATCAGCCTTGAGTGGGAGCTGAGAGAAAGAGCAGCAATGATGATGTCATCAGAGTCCAATGTGGTTGAGATCAATGTCAAGAGAGGGACTGTGTCCAGGACCTTCTTCACAAGGAACAGGCAAAGTAAACGCAATGCTGGGCTTTAGGAGATGATGAATCCATGTGGCATCATCTCCAAAACACTCTAGGTCAGGGGTTCTTAACCAGGGGGCCATCTCCCAAAGGGTCTGTGGAAAGATTTCAGGAGGTCCATGAGCTTGAATTGAAAAAAATCAACTTATTATCTTTATTTTCTCTGACATCTAACTGAAATCTAGCATTCCCTTCACTTATTTTGTATGCAATAAATAAATTACAGTAGTATTCATTTCACCTGATTGGCAAAGGGGTCCATGGAACATAAAAGTTAAGAACCCCTGTTCTAGGTCTGTTTTCATACAGCTTTTTGGTCATTTATAGTATTAGTAGTTGGTAACACACACACACAAATATAAGCCCTTTAGAGACATTCAAATGCTTTCATGTTATCTATTAGTCCACCTTTTTGTGACAAATCTGTCATTAGATAAAAGGGAATCCAAAGTTCCCTATGTTTCCAAAAATGTTAAACAAACCACAAAAGTCCAATCAAGGCCTATTTTTCATAGCCATAGATTGCCAACAATCCTGTGTTGAAATCTAAGCACAAGGAGGTAGGGTGCTTTTATCTCATGAGATCACATTGTGCAGTATGGATTGGGATCTAACTTGTCTCAGGACTAAATGCCACCCATCCACAGGTCACAAGTTTATATAGATACCTGTTTCAAGGAAACCCATTTAACCTAACTTCCTACATCAATTTAAGGTTTAATTTGGATGATGGATGAATTAGTCTTAGCCTTTTCTCTTTGCTACATCATAATTCATAACTACTCTGAGGATGTGACTACACTTATTCTTCCTCAGTTACCTTAAAATGAGGTGCATTGGTAGGGAAGCACTATTGTGTTCCACTGATTGTAAATTAAAATAATAAAATTAATGTCAAATGTCATTTCAGCATATACTTTATTACCATGGTAACCCACAGGTAACTGAGTTGGTTAAATTGCAAATTACATATTCAGCTATTTAAAGACATCAATGAAGTAAAGCCATTTAATCAAGCTTCATATTGCTTGTTCTATGTAATCAAAGCAACCGGATTAAAGTCAAAGTCAGAAAGCCACAGCTTCCCTCTCCTGTCTGACATTTCTACATTCAAGTTCAGCCTGGCTTCCGGCTGTAGGTTGGATTTTGTAAACATATTAATAGAGATTTGCTTTCTTGAGAGGGTAGGGGAATGGTACAAACATAATTTTACTCAAAAAAGAAAAAAAAAGAAAAACAGAGCAGGTTGAACACCTCATTTAGCCCTCAAATGCAAACAATGTAAGAGCCAGAGTAAATCTGCTTCCCACAGACAGACTGGGTTAGCTTTTCTGTTTCTCACCCCCACTCTATCCCAACTGCTGCCATGAGTCTCTGTTCCAGACTATTCTATGGTCACTCAGAACCAGATTGGAATTTTATTTCCACAAATTTTTCCCTTCCAAGATGGGAACAGAGCACCAGGGTAGCCTCCAGCTTCCTTATCACCCTCTCTTCCAGTCCAACCTGGATGCAACTTTTAGATGATGATTCCAGGGTCTTCGTGATGACTATACAAATCTATCTCTTTTAATTATTCCAAATATTAGTCCACGTACAGCCAGGTGCACAGTAGGCTCTCAACCACTGAATTCCTAAAGGATCCATACCTCTCCAGATTGTTTGCAACAGCCACTTAAACCACACTGGATTGTGACTTTCAGAGGAAACAGAGCAAGTGAAGCAAATTAACCTATTTGTCTCTGGAGAGTTGAGCTGTGGTAATACATGGCACAGAGACAGAGAAGTCTGAGTCTGGAAAGGTAGTACAAGCCTGAGAATTACTGTTTGCCTGAGAGATTTACATTAGTAATGGTGATTAATGTGATCTTAATAAGAAACAAATTGACCTAAGGCCTCTCTTATCCCTAAGTAGCTTCACCAGCAGATGAAGAGAGCTTTTCAGTCACTCCTGAAATACCTTGAAAAGCCACAGGCATTGTTGCTCTGGCAACATTCTATAAAAATACATCTTGACCCAGATGAGAGCAAGGCAAGTGAAGGGAGAATTTTCAAAGCAAAATGAAGCCTACCCTGAAAGAGAGTTTACTGTGTTCAATGGTTAGAGTCCTCATTTCTCACTCTGGGCAATATTTAAAACTTCTAAGTCTCATGCTGATTTGCTGTACTATTTTCTTATGACTGAGCTTCTTCCACATGCCCTCCACGGGCACAGAGATAAAATCCATCTCTGCAAGGCATCCGATATAACAAAGGTGCAGAGCTCCCACAGAGTTTAGGCACGAAGTGCAAGGGACCCAGAGTTAGTGATGTTGGGACATAAGGACTAAGAACTCTCTGAAAGACCTGAAAGCTGCAGTCAGGACAAAGAAATCTCTAGGAGTGGTATACAAATGGGCCTGGAGTGGATGGCCTTACACGACTGTGATGGTTTGAGGCTCTATGGACCCCAGGAAATCATGTTCTTAAAGCTAATCCATTTCTGTGGGTATAAACCTATTGTAAGTAGGACCTTTTGATTAGGTTACTGCAGTTATGCATGGCCCACCGTGGGTCTTAATCCTCTTACTTTATAAATGGTTTGAGTCCTTTATAAATGGGTTGAATGTGGAGAGAGAAAGAGAATAAGCCATGGAAGCAAGAAGTTGGAAGAGAAGGGAGAGATGGGCAGACATCACCATGTGCCTTGCCACGTGACAGAGGAGTCCAGGATCACCAGGAGCCTGTCATCCGGGAGAAAGCATCCTCTGATGATGCCTTGATTTGGACCTTTTTCTAAGCTTCGAAACTAAACTCATAAACCAATAGCTCTCCATTGTGAAAACCAACTCATTTCTGTTATGTTGCTTTCAGTAGCCTAACAGACTAAAACAATGACGTAGGTCCTCTAGCACCTCAGAAATCACCAATACAAGGAGCAGATCCTGCCAGCAAGGATCCAAAAATCCTTCCTGCACTGCAGTGAGACCACATGTATCACACACCCAGATGCCCTCTTGGAGAAAAGTGCGGAAGAGGACACAGAATTCTGGAAGCCTGAACTTTACCTAAGACAAGAAAGGGACTGCTGTAGTTAAAGAGATTATTTTAAAGTTTGAATCTGATTCGACTGAGTTTATCTGACCATGTTAAATTTGGATTTTGTTCCCTCAGGCAGTGTGTAGGGTCTCAGGGGGAAGATGAGATCAGTTATAGAAAAATAAAGATAAATTTTCTTTGAATAATGTGAGTTTATGCTATTTTGTAATTTCACTCTGCATGTGTCTATGTACATACACACACACACAAACACACATGAACAAACATATTTACATAAAGAAAAAGAGAGTGAAAGACTGACTAGGAGGATATATATCAAAATTTTGAGTGACTCTGGATATTGGATTTATCTTATTCAATGTTTTATTTTTCTTTCTGCTTATTCATATTTTCTAAATTTAGCATAATAAGCCTATATTTCATTATTATACATTTCTTGTGTAAAGAAAACTATTTTGAAAAAAATAATATTCTTGGGGAGTTGGGTGTCCCTCTTTATATTCTAGGCAGCCACCCAACCTTCTACCTGATGGGTTCTACAACCCATGCAAGACAAAAGTCAAATCCACTAGTTTGCCTTGGACCCCTGACCTATTCCAGGCCACAGATCACCTTGATTATGCAAATGAAGGCATAAAACCAGGGTTAGTTCAGCATATACAAGTGAAAATAAATAGTATGATATTATTGATAGTAGTAAAAAGAAATGATAGATCTCTCAAGTTAAAGTAATAAAGACAGGAAGGAAGAGGGAGGAGAGATACAAGGCTACAATTCTGAAATCCAAACAATTGTGAAAAAGGAGTCTTTTCCCTGAGTTTCACACAGATTCATTTACCAGCAAACCTTGAATTGAGCTGAATGATGTGAGACTAGAAACTGTCTTTAAATCACTTAACAAGAATACTCATATGTTTCATTACAGAAATGCGATATGGTTTGCTTATGGGGTGTTGGCTCAGTCCCATTGAAGGTTTAACTTGATGTATGATCTAAGGACCTTATCATCTTTCTAAAAAACAAAACATTCTGAATCTGAAGCATCTCTGGCCCTAAGGGTTTAGAGTAAGGAATCGTGGGACTGCAATGAGAATTATCTCCCACAAGAGAATGAAAAGGAAAATGGAGAGCAAGAATATCTAGTGTCAAAGTGTGGCACTGGCATAAATCTCCACTTATCTTGCTGAAGGATATTGTTCCCAAAGTTAAACTCTGTCTAGCAGCAGTCTCCCAGAGGGCATTGCATGACCATACATCTTCTAGAAATTCTCTTTCCTAAAAGAATTATCTTGAAGAAAATTGACTGTCTTGTGAGCATTCTCACCAGATTCCACCACACACAACAGGCCAAATGCTAAGTCCCTGAACATCCTGCATCACTGTCAGTACCATTTCAGAGTTCAAGCAAAAGCAAGCGAGACCACTATGCCTTCTTCATATAACATCACGTAGTCTAGTCCTTTACCAATTATTCACACTTTTCAAGATGCACTTAAAATCTGACCAGCCAAGAGAGTGATGGTGCCGTATTTCTAACATTCACAACTACATGTGCATGACATAACCAAGACTATCATAGCGTGTGTAAAGGAATTCACCTCAACAGAATGAGATAGGCAGAGCATTCAAAACAAATCAGATTTTATATGATAGTCTTACTTTCACTTTTTTTTGGTAAATAGTGCCACAGTCCAACAGATTCCAGAAAATGGTATGTCTATGACCAAATTTGAGTCAAGTGTTACGAATCCCTGAACATACAAACACTTTGAAAGATAACTTGTGACACTTCATTCCAAATAATTAAAGCTTATTGGAGGCTGCCTTGATTCTAGCAGTGGAGATTCCAGAGCTCTTATATGACAGGTTAACGAGGATTTGAAATGAATGGTATTACTAATGAGGGTCTTTTGAAATTAATCATATCATATTATTATTAACAATGGCAAAAGCTAAACTTCCAGAGATTAGATTACATAGGATAATTTTTGAAATGTGAACAAGCCAATATTAAAGTAGCAGAAGGTTACTTCCAAGTAGGAATAATAAGACATAAAGCATAGAATAAATTAAGAATGGGTAAGGCAATTAAGATGCTCCTTCATTTAAATATCTCTATGCATTTGAAAATTTTAATATTTTATTTCATAATAGTTTGTGCTGATGTTTTTATCTTCGACATTAAGTACTACAAGAAGGAATGCTGGGAGAATATTTTGGTATTATGAAAAATGGGGTATAAAATAGCACAATTCTATTTACTCAAGACATTTTACTCCAGTATGAAGTATCACATATTTTTCTCAATTCTTCATTTGGCTCCTTTATCTTTGGTTCATACACTGTATCTAGACTGGGAATGCTATTCTAGAACAAGGCATGGCAAGTTACAAAGGCAAGAGCACCTGTGTGGCTACTGTCCCTGTCCTTCAGGTGTGTGGCAGGAAGAGACAGGGATGAAGGGCCAATAGCCAAGCTCATACCATTTATCCCCTTCATGGTTTTGAGGTGTGCACTCCCTCCCAAGGGATAAGGAGGCATATTTGACTAAAAGGCATGGGCATTCCTTAAGCACCATTGAATGAGTGCCTACTGTATATCTGGCACTGTGCTTGATTTGCTTCTTATTGTGAGCAAAAAAAAAGACACGGAGCCTAAGCTCATGGAGCTAAACTTTCAGTGATAGAAACAGAGAGTAACCAATAAAAGAAATGAGTTTCAGTGAACTCAAGGAAGGACAAGAGCTGTGAAAGAAAGGTTTAAGAGGTGGGCAGGGGCCAGGCCAAGTTTTATTATTGTCCTAAGATCAATATGGAGCTATTTAAGGAGTGTGTGTGTGTGTGTGTGTGTGTGTGTGTGTGTGTGTGTGTTTGGGGAAGGTATGAGTAATGTGACCAGATTAGCATTTTGAAAAAATCACCCTTTCTGCACTGTGAACTATGGGAACAGTCTGGTGGGGAGCAAGGGTAGATGTGAGAAGGCCATTTAGGGAGTTATGGCAGCAGTTCATTGAGGAGAACTGGTGTCTTAGACCATAGGAGAGGTGGTAATGACGGAAAAAAGAAAGTGGATTTAGGACATCTTGAGAAGGTATGTAAACAGGACATGGTAACGAATTGAATATATGCAGGAATGAGATCTTTTATATCCACTCTCTCTAAAGAATTCCCAGAACAGACTTGTGAGGTTATTATCTCTATTTTAGAGATAGGAAAGCAAAGGCTCAGAGAAGCCATGAAGATTGAAAAAAAAGATCACCTTTCCTGCCCAGGTCTGCCTGAGTTAAAAACCCATGTTTTCTTCCATGAGACATGGTTCACGTGAAACAGAACATGACTTTCAATGCTATCACCCCCATATTTGTAAATATTCTCTTGCTTCTTATTCTCTTTTTTCTGACTTTTGCCCACACAATGAACTCTTAATATTATAATTCCTGCTCCACTACACAACATAAATCCTATGATATCCATGTTCCCATATACCACTGAATTTCTTTTTTACCAAGGTCTCTGTTAGCTTTGTAAAAGATAATTAGGAATTTTTTTCCTACTGCATCTTATTCAATTGCCTTCTTCTTTCTCTCAGATTGGCTAGCCAAATTCATTT
>JAQZBX010080590.1:0-13806 GCA_029593785.1 Cabassous unicinctus | reverse complement strand
ATGGGGAATGGTTGTGTGGGGTGTTTTGGGGGGTGTGGGCGGTGGGGAGCATGGGAATCCCTGTAGTTTCTGAGTAATATTTGGGTAATCTAGGCACCTTTATAAAATGTATATATATATATATATAACAAATAACATTTATGTAAACAAATGCACATATATGCATATGTATTTATATATCATTTTACAAATAAAAAAAATAAAAATTAAGTAGGATAGAGTGAGAAAAACTTGAAAAATCTAATGAATCCTCTATAAAAAGAGAAGGATGAGGGTTTAAGAAACAATATTTGAAGTGTTAACATATGAGAGCTCCTCTAGGTTGAAAAAATAAAAATACAGACAATATATATATATTTTTAAAAAGCACATCCCACAATGAAAATGCATAGAACTCCCCACCTATATGCATTATAGAAAATATGAAGAACACCAGTTATAACTAATGTTTGGGCTTCACAGATCTTTTAAGAAGAATATTAGGGTAGAGTGGGATAAATAAAAAGTAGCATTTTTCTCGAACCAAACGCAACCAAATGAGAAAGAAAAACCATTGTCAAGGGAATGGAGATTGAATTATTATTTCTATATCTGAAGATGGTGAGTTGCAGAAGGTAGCTGAGATGAGATTGCCTAAAGAGATTTCTAATTCAGAAGCCTTCTGTTCATCCATTTTAATTAGCTTTAACTGACAGTGGGACAGCTCCAGGTCCCTCTACACAAGGAAACTTGCTGATGGTGTAGAAATGCATCCAGTGGACTCTGCAGGCTTTTAGATGTGCAGAATCCACCCCTCCTACCCCCATTCCACCATCAGATTAATCTCTGTTCATTCTCTGTAGGAGGTGAGGATGGTGTGGAGAAAAGGTTGAACATAGTCTACCTGAGTATCTTTGCACATGGAGAGAAAACAAGAAAATGGGAAGCACGTTTTCTCCCTCTACATTTAAAATTTCTTAATGAGAAAGCAATTCTAGGCCACAAAATAACAGCTAATTAAGGAGTAATACAATAAGGATAAACATAGCAATGACAATTTTTTGCAGACCACATAATTGCTTCTATAAGCCATCAAGAAGAATCAAATAAAACCATGTTTCCTTGTATTAAAAACAACAGTGTCTTGCACCAGCTACACCTCCCATTCCTCCAACTACAGGGACATAATAGAAAACATCAACTTGTTTGTGCCCAAAGAAGATGACTAGAAGGCTACTCCAGCAAAAGAGTGTGGGAGCAATACTCAGGCAGACACATTTGTGGGAGACACAGGACTCCTATGATGGGTAAGTTTGACTCAATACACCCCCACTGCCTTGGAGAAATGGGAGAAAGAACATGGGTCAAGAGAACAGAAAAACACCCAGACCAGTGCTGAGTCTGAGGTGTATACTTTTGTCTGAGGAGCTGAACCAGATGTGAAATTATATTATGATTTGTAGGTGATGGACCCTGACAGAGAGTCCCTTTTGGGTACTGACCTCAATACCAAAGATTGTCCAATTTGGGGAATCCTACTCAGGTAAGATTACATTAGAAAAGGCTCACAAGGTTGCCCTGAGCTTCCCAGAATTCAGATCCTGGTGACCACTGGCAAAGGCATTTCTGCCTCCAAAAGGCAGTCTGCTTTGGGTATGTGTGAAAATGTTTCCAGAATTAGAGTAGCATTTTCCCAATTCAGAGACTTCATTGGAAACACAGAATCATAAATCCAGAGATGTTCCCTGGGGGACTGGTTAGATGGAGAGGAAGCCCCAGACCCTGACAGGAAACCATCCCTCAATGTCCCTCTGTACCTCTCCCTGTGCTCAGTGAGTCTTGAGTGACACCTCCTGGCTGCCCAGCACGGGGGCTTTTCATCTGGTTTACATGGCCATCTCCTTACTCTGTCTTTTGCACAGAAATACATGACCACGTATTCTGATTTCAGATTTTCCATTTGCAGATAGAGAAAATTCTTGGTGTTGTCCCTGGAGGTGGTGATTTGGCCCTCCAGAGTTTTGGTAAAGAGGTGGGTATGGGTTTGGGAATAATTATAGTTAGGTTATGGAAATTTTATAATTGAAACACTGGATTCTCATCTCTAATGTGGCACAACTGAGTATAACTGAAATGATTATTGATCTACACAGCATAGATTTTCTCCTCTCCATTGTTTTCAAAGCCACAGAATAATTAAAACATCTAGCAATTATAGGAGATAATTACACTCAGGTCACAAGTTAAAAATGGTTAATAGATAAAATTGCCTTCTTCCCTTCAAGGATCTCTAGGATTTAGCAGAATTCAATAAAAAGCCACACAATGGACCTTCTTTTATCCTCAACATAAAACCCACCACGATTTTTTCTTCTCTCTTGGAACTCTGCATTTACATCCTCTAATTGTGTTCATCTCTGGTAATTTTCAAAAGCATCTCACAATTATCTTTTATTCTCTCACAAATTATTCATTTCAAATGGTTCATCATACCAACATTCTGTCAATAAAGTGTGGTATACAATCAAATGTTTATTTATTAAGATTTCTTTTAGCCCTGAATATATATATATTTCAACACATATTAAAAGATATATATATATATATATATATATCTTGTTATATATCTGTATATATATTAATTTCCTTTGAAAATCAGAGTGTCTTATACAAAGATTGCATTGTACATAAGTGAATCATAATTTATAAGGGGCTTAATGTAAATGCAAAGACCTGATCCTTGATGTCACATGAGAGTGAGGGAAGAAAGTAGAGCACTAAGATGCTGCTTCTAGAGAGTGCCATATTGGTGGGTAGCCTAATATTATTGTTTTTCCAGGACATTCTCAGATGTTAGTTTGGGATAGGTAAATTAACAAAAATATTACATGCAAATTAGGCCCACAATTTTGAGCATATTGAAAAGATGAGGACAGATTCCCAGAGTTCACATGTATTTTTTAAATGATTTGTATTTACACACACAAGGAATACCATTAAAAAAAAACAAAAACAGTTCTGAGGTTGAATCTTGTAAGCATCATAGCACTGATTAGAAAAGAAGAAGTGCACATTCTCTGGGGATTACATGTTGTGCAGCAAGAAGAGAGAATACAAGGCAAAGCCAGGAAACTTCCCCAGACCATCTCAGCACCTGCCCCTGCTGATGGCCCTTGCTCATCTCCTGGTGGTCGTAAGTGCCCCTGAAGCCCAGCCCTCTCCTCTGAACTACAGTGGAGGTTTGTGTCTGGGCTCACCCTGACTTCCCCTCACTGTGTATCTGACACAGTAATATGTGGCTGTGTCTTGGAAAATCAAGCTGATCAGTTTAAAACAAATTTCATTCTTGGAGTTGTCCTTGGTGATAATGAGTCAGGACTGTAGAGTTGGGTTATATTTTGTGCTTACACCCATCCATATTACACCAACCCACTCCAGCCCCTCTCTTGGAGCCTGACAGATCCAGGTCATATGATAGTCAGTTAAAGAGAATCCAGAGACAGTGCAAATGAGGGATAAGGTCTGTAAGGTCTTCATCAGGCCAGGTCCAGACTCCTACAGCTGCACCTGTCACAGGACATCTGATGACAAGAAGAACCACAGTGAGTCATGGGATCAGGTACATCATCCCCATTATCTTCTTGTCTGAATCTCTAAGAAACTTACATTTGAGAGTTACCAACAGAAAGAGGAATAGCCACAAGGTTTTCATATTCCTGTGCATGAGGTCCATGATGCCAATAAAATGTATTTCCTGACATAGATAAAAACTAGAGTTAAGTAAATTTGTGCTGTGGTTTTATCTGTCTGCCCATGTGATGATTTGCATTTGGAAGGTAGCTGTATGTAAATGAAAGGGGATGAGGGGAGGTCCTTGTCTTAGAGGCAGCCTGAGAGGAGGATGTTGACTTATCCTTCAGAGAACACAGTCCTCTCCATGGGTTACCACCTCACTAAGTCTAGTTTCCCCTACCTCCAAGTGGGAAATGTGTTGAATGAGCTTGTCAGGGATTCAGATGCAGCCAAGGATTGAGGATGGCTTTGGAAATATGGTCACCAAGCAACTGCTTCAGTCATTGTATATATGTATGTGTGTGTGTGTGTATACACCTATGGAATAAAAAATGGAAAATATAGTGTGTATATATTCCCTGACAATATTGGCTATAATGGATTCTGGTTGATTTTTGAAATATTGGTGTGGGGAAGGGTATTTCGTGCCAACTTTGCCATTTTCCCAATGTCACTCCTCAATAGTAACATCATGATTGTAATTTCAGTAAATTTTCCAATCCTTGCAACCCTGAGCACATATGCATTGCCTTAAAACATGCTTAACTTCCAAATAAATCCAATATAGTATTGGCACATTCATAAAGATAGGAAACAGCTTAGCAGTGGCTAATTTGTGCAATCCATTTATACCCAGGAAAGAGTAATCAACAATGAAGGGAATGATAACAAAGTCATGCTTCATTTTAAGATGATACACTCATCTGCTTACCACCCACAATTTACTAGCCCTTTCCCAGGAATAAGATTTAAGATCCTGGATGATAGTCCCTAAAGACACCATAATTTCCTTTAACTTAAATATCCTGGTACTAATTTAATATAATTTATGCTATATGATGATGATAATAGAGGCAAGCAAGCAAAGATTTACACACAAACATATTCAGAACATTTTAAGGAAAATTATTCAAAACAATTTTATTGTTCATTTCTTTGACTTGTACAGTTGTAATTGCTATTAATAAGTAAATTCTCTCACTACCAATTCCATATTCAATTTTTCCTCAGTGAGCTGATCCCTTCCATAATCTCTATCACTGCCATCTTTTCCATTTTGTTCATGAGTTGATAGAGGAATTAAAGGATAGTGTGTGGAAAGAGGTATACTTTTACTTAGAATGGATCATCCTAATCATTCAATTTTTAAAATCTTCCTCTGATGAGATTACTTTCTTGAGCACCCACTGAGAACACCAATATCTTCATTTTGCACATTCATAAATGTCTACATTATTCTTTCACAGACTTCCTTGTTATCACTTTTCCAACAGTGTTCTTTCCAAGTACTTAACAATCCAGTGAAACCATTTGCCATAGCTAATGAATTTTTATAAAAATACACCTGTAGACATTACTCTTTCCAAGCAATAATTTTACATAATAACTGTACTGTGATTCACTAAAATAAGCTGCCAAAGATTCCTCATGATATCTCTATCTGCTCCTGGCACTTCTTATTGGAGCTGATGGTTCTTGTGGACCAAGTGGAAGAACAGCTTGCATGGCAGCCTGTGCCTTTAACAGAGCAACTTCTTGTTTAGGTCCCCATGCAAAAGTAGCAACATTTTAGATCACATAAAAATAGGTCAGACGGAAAAACAAAAATGAAGAATATGTTGTATCACAAATCGTAACTGGTCCACCTGGATTTCTTCTTTTCTTTTTCCTTTTCTTTTTTTATTTTTAAAAAGATGCTTAGATTACATAAATGTTACACAAAAATTGTAGGGATTCCCATGTGCCCGACCTCCCACTCTTCCCACAACCTCCCTTATAAACACCCTCCATTAGAGTGGCATATCACCTGCAATACATAGGCACATCTTGGGACTTTGCCACTAAGCATAGACCATAGTTCACATAGTAGACCACACTCACTCCCACAGAGTTCTGCATGCTATATGATGATATAAAATGATCTATATATGTCATTGCAATGCCACTCAAGATAATTCCCAAGTCATGAAAAAGCCCCTGTATTACAAGTGCTTTTCCCTTTCCCTGCCCTCAGAGCATCCAGTGGCCCCTGGCACCACATTAATGTTGTAATTACTTCCATTGTGTGAATCACAATATGTCTATAAAAGAATACCACTAAGTCCACTCTAGTCCATAGCTCTTGCCCCAATCCTGAGGAGTCTGAGATGGTGATGTCCACTATTCCTCCAAGTGAGAAGGGGCTTATATCCCATGGATAAGATGGATGGGAGTATCATGCCTGCAGCTGCATACTCTCTTCATTCCCTGGGATGGCCGTTGTCCATCATCATCTCACCACAAGGTGTCCAGGGTGAGTCATTTGAGTGGTAGAGTAGGAGTTGAAGCTCCACCGAGATTCTGGGCCCAGCTGGCACATGGAGAGCCCAAAGACTCCAGTCTCTGGAAGTACACCTGCAAACTCTGGCACCACATATAGGCTTGAATAGAAGAGACAGATGGGACCATGTGCAGGAAACATATTTGGGTTCAATTCTGTCACTCTCAGGAGCAAGGATTCCAAAGTAGGGCCCACTGATAAGGCATGAAACTCTGGGGTTATCCACACTGATATAGGACCTGGGACACTTCAGAGCCCTCAGGAGCCCCTCTGTTTGGGGTGATATCCACATTGGAAGCCTATGAGGTCCTATTGAGATGTACATAAGCATTACCTCTGGGATGACCTCCCAACCCATTTTGAAGGCTCTTAGCCATTTGAACTCATTTATCTTTACCTTTTACCCACCTTTTTTGAGGTCTTTTTTCCAGTTGTATTGCCGATTGGCACTTGTTAGTAATCCCTCATTGCCAAGGAGACTCATAACTGGGAGTCATGTCCCATACTGGGAGGAAGGTAATGCATTCATAAGCTGAGTTTGGCTTAGAGAGAGGCCACATTTAAGCAACAAGGAAGCTCTCAGGAAGCAACATTTAGGCACCCCATAACAATAGGCTAAGTTTCAATTTTAAGAGCAAAGGAAGGCTAGTCATCAATAACAAGAGCCCATCAGTGGATCATCCTCCTTTGTCAGACAGTGCTCCGGCACTTAGGGGACTGTTGCTACTCTCTTGGAGAATATGGCAGAGCTCTCCAGGATGGGAATTCAGTATTCTCTCAATTATTGAGTGGTTCTCCACCCACTGTGACCATGCCCCATGAGCAGTTGAACAATTTTATATACCTTTTAAGTATGTTCAAGTGAGCTTCCTCCCATGCCCCCATTCCTGACACCCCCCACCAATGATCCTCTTCCACCCAAGTTGTAACCCTTCTGTGATCCAAAGCTTCTTTAAAGATGATGCCAATACAATAGCCAAATACAATTAATAGGAACATGAAATAATAATGATGTTTAAATGTAAGTGATAAAATACATGAAAACTTAAAAAAAACTAAATATAAAATAAAATTAAAGGATTGGGTTATTCAAAAAATGGGAAATTTTTTTTTAAAAAAACATTAAAAATTTTTTTTTGACATTTTGCCTTTTATCACTGCACTATCTGGTGTCCAGTCTGTACCATGGCACCTTCCCTCTCTCACTCCCCAGTGTCTCACTATTTTTCATTTAATTTTCAAAGTAGTTTTAGGTTACAGCAAAGTCACACAGAGAATACAAGACACTCTCATATATACAACCTCCTCCTCCTTTCCTCACTCCATATTAAATCCTTTTTGTATGTGTATGGTAGCATTGTTATAAATGATATACAGATAGTGAAACATAGCTACTAAACATTGTCAATGGTTTACAGTAAGGTTTACATTTTAGATTGAACACTTTTGATGACCCCCTTGCTTGACTCATTGGATGACAAGATTCCTAGTTACCTGCAACAAGAGGTCATGACACACTGGATTGTCCTCTACTATTAGGAAGTGCCCTTGCTCTTAAGACATGCCCATCTGTCTATTTCTGTGCAAATCGGTCCTCCCAAAGATGAGAGTCCATCTCCTTCCCTCTCATTGTGTGGGTCTCCACCCACTGATACAACACATTATGACAAGGTGAACACTCCCACACCCCTAGAAGTCTGTTCCAGATGCACCCTGTACCAAATAACCCCCCAACCAACACCCTAAAGCAGTGACACTTCCTTGTCATATTGTCATAAGAGCATTCCCACCTCTGTACTTTCAACCTCATACCCACAAATCCCAAGTGTTCATCTGGTCCCTCTCCCATCTTTCCCCTCAGGATCCTGGGTATTCTAACTCACCCTACCCAATCTACCCACCTGTCAATGCTGAACCACACAACCCAATATATCACTACTCTCCTGTCCTATCCCTTCAATACACAACTACACTCTATCATTTTACCATAGGTTATGTCCATATGGGTAATGGCTCACAAACTTCACTTCTCTTTTTCTTCCTTGTAAACCTATCTTTCAACCAATATTTCTCAAAGACTGCTCCATTTCCTTAATTCATATCAGTGAGGTCATGTACTGTTCATCCTTCAATGCCTGGCTTGCTTCACTCAACATAAGGGCTTCCAGATTCATCCAAGTTAGCCTGTGTGATAGCACCTTATTCCTTCTTACAGCTGAGTAACATTCTGTTGTATGTATGTACCACATTTTGTTTATCCATTCGTCTGTTGATGGGCACCTGGGTTGATTCCAACTTTTGGCAATAGTGAACAATGCTACTATGAACATTTGTGTGCATATATCTGTTCATGACTTTGTTTCAGGTCTTCTGGGTATATACCCAGCAGTGGTATCTCTGGAACATATGGAAGATCTATAGTTTTTTGAGGAACTGCCAAACTGACCTACTCAGTGGCTGGACCATTCCACAACCTGACCGGTAGTGGATGAGGCTCCCATTCCTCCACATCCTCTCCAAAACTTATAGTCTGCTGTTTTTTAATAGCAGCCATTCTAATGGATGTAAGATAGTATCTCAATGTAGTTTTGATTTGCATTTCTCTAATGGCTAGAGATGTAGAACATTTTTTCATGTGCTTTTTAACCATTTGTATTTGTTCCTTGGAGAATTGTCTTTTCAGGTCACTTGCCCATTTTTTAAATGGGTTGTTAGTCTTTGTTTTTTGTTTTTTTTGTGTGTGTTGTAGGATTTCTTTATAAATGTAGGATATTAGGCTCCTATCAGATATATGGTTGCCAAATATTTTCTATCATTGGGTAAGTTGCCTTCTTATTTTCTTGATAATGTCCTTTGAGGTGCAAAAGTTTTTAAGTTTGAGGAGATCCCATTTATCTATTTTTTCTTGTGCTGCTCGTCCTTTGGGTGTGAAGTTCATGAAACCATTTCCTATTGCAAAGCCCTGTAGATGCTTCCCTACATTATCTTCCAAGGTCTTTATGGTTTTGGCTCTTATATTTAGATCTTTGATCCATCTTGAATTGATTTTTGTATAAGGTGTGAGATGGTGTTCCTCTCTCATTCTTTTGGATATGGATATCCAGTTCTCCAAGCACCACTTGTTGAAGAGGCCATTCTCTCCCAAAAGAGTGAGCAAATATCAGATGACTGTATATGTGAGGATTTATATCAAAACTCTCAATTCAGTTCCATTGGTCAATCCTTGTGCCAATACCATGCGTTTTTTTTACCACTATAGCTTTGTAGTATGTTATGAAGTCAGGTAGTGTGATACTTTCAACTTCACTTTTAATTTTCAATATGTCTTTGGCGATTTGGGGTTTCTTACACATCCCAATAAATTTTGTAATTAGTTTTTCAATTCTTTAAAAAATACAGTGTTGATTTTTATTGGGATTGCATTAAATCTGTAGATAAGTTTGGGTAGGATAGACATCCTGATGACGTTTAGTCTTCCTATCCATGAACAGGGAATATTCTTCCATTTATTTAAGTCGTCTTTGATTTCCTTCAACTGTGTTTTGTAGTTTTCTGTACATAAGTCTTTCACATGTTTAGTTACATTTATTCCTAGGTATTTGATTCTTTTATTTACTATTGCAAATGGTGTTTTTTTCTTGATTTCCTCCTCAGATTGCTCATTATTGGTGTACAGAAATGTTACTGATTTTTGAGCATTGATCTTATGGACTGCTACATTACTAAGCACTTTTATAAGTTTTAAAAACTTTGTTATAGATTTCTCAGGGCTTTGTACATATAGTATCAAGTCATCTGCAAATAATGAAATTTTTAGTTCTTCTTTCCCAATTTGAATGAATTTTATATCTTTTTCTTGCCTCAGTGGCCGAGCAAGTACTTCTGAGGCAATGTTAAATAGGAGTGGTGATAGTGGGCATTCTTGTCTTGTTCCCAATCTCAGAGTGAAGGCTTTTAGGATTTCACCATTGAAGATGATGTTAGTTTTGGGTTTTTCATATATACCCTTTAACATGTTCAGAAATCTTCCTTCTATTCTTATCTCTTGCAGTGTTTTTATCAGGAAAGGGTGCTCTATTTTGACAAATGCTTTTTCTGCATCTATAGAGATGATCATGTGATTTTTTTCTTTCAATCTGTTCATGTGGTGTATTACATTGATGGATTTTTTTATATTGAACCACTCTTGCATACTCAGAATGAATCCAAATTAGTCATGATGTATAATTCTTTTGATATGTTTCTGAATGCGATTAGCAAGTATTTTGTTGAGGATTTTAGCATCTAGGTTCATTAGAGAAATTGGTCTGTAATTTTCCTTTCTTGTGGTATCTTTGATTGGCTTTGGTATTAGGGTAATGTTGGCATCATAGAATGAGTTAGGTAATGTTCCTTCTACTTCTATTTTTTGGAAGAGCTTAAGCAGAATTAGTGTTAGCTCTTTCTGCAATGTTTGGTAGAATTCAGCTGTGAAGCCATCTGGTCCTGGGCTCTTCTTAGTTGGGAGGTTTTTGATGACTGAGTTTATCTCTTTACTTGTAATTGGACTGTTGAGTTCATCAATTTCTTCTTTCATCAATGTAGGCTGCTTGTGAGTTTCTAGGAATTTGTCCAGTTCCTCTAAATTATCATTCTTGTTGGCATATAATTTTTCAAATCATCCTCTTATGTTACTCTTTATTTTGGTGGGGTCAGGAGTGATATACCCTTCTTCATTCCTTATTTTGTGTGTTTACATCTGCTCTCTCTTTCTCTTTGTTAATCTGGCTAAAGGTTTGTCAATTTTATTGACCTCTCGAAGAACCAGCTTTCATTTTGTTTATTTTTTCTAGTGCTTTCTCATTTTCTATTTCTTTTAGTTCTGCTCTAATCTTTGTTATTTCTTTCTTTCTACTTCCTTTGGCATTAGTTTGTTTTTTTTCTTCCAATTTCTCCAAGTGTGCAGTAAGGTCTTCAATTTTAGCTCTTTCTTCTTTTCCAATATATGCATTTATCGCTATGAATTTCCCTCTCGGTACAACCTTGGCTGCATCCCATAGGCTTTGATATGTTGTGTTGTCATTTTCATTCGATTTGATGTCTTTTCTGATTTTTTTGAGATTTCTTCCTTGACCCACCATTTGTCTAAGTGTGTTGTTCAGGTTCCACATCTTTGTGCATAATCTTGTTCTCTGGCCCTTAGTAATTTCCAATTTCATTCCATTGTGGTCAGAGAAATTATTTTGTATAATCTCAATCTTTCTGGATTCATTGAGAGTTGTTGTGTGGCCTAGCATGTGGTCTATGTTGGAGTATGATCCATGTGCACTCAAGAAGAATATGTATCCCACTGTATTTGGGTGCAGGCTTCTGTATTTGGCTATTAGGTACAGGTTCTCTAATGTATTATTCAGAGTCTCTGTCTAGATGTTCTGTCCAATGGTGAAAATGGTGTATTAAATTCCCCCACTGTAATTGTAGAGGCATTTATTACTCCACTTAGTTTTTCCAGTGTTTGCCTCATGTATTTTGAGGCACCCTGATTAGGTGCATAAATGTTTATGATTTTTCTCTCTTCTTGAAAGATTACCCCTTTTACTAATATATAGCATCCTGCTTTTTCTCTTACAATAGTTTTGCATTTAAAGTCTATGTTGTCAAATATTAGGATAGCTACTCCCACCCTTTTTTCTTATTGCTTACTTGTAAAATTGTTTTCCAGCCATTCACTTTCAGCCTCCTTGAATACCTGTGTCTAAGGTGGGTTTCTTGTAGACAACATATAGATGGGTCATATTCTCTTATCCATTCTGCCAATCTGTATCTCTTGACTAGTGAGCTTAATCCATTAACATTTAGTGTTATTACTCTCAATGAATTTCTTACATCAACCATATTTTCTTTGGGTTTATGTATGTCATATGTTGTTTTTATTTCTCTTTTTGTCCTTTTAGTTGTGCTTACATGCTCCTCCAACTCTCTCTCTCCTCTTTTTCCTTTCAACCTGTATAACTTCCTTCAGTATTTCTTGAAGTCTAGGTTTCTTATTGTCATATTCTCTTAATTTCTGTTTATTTGTGAATATTTTGAGCTCTCCATCATTTTTGAATGCCAGTTTTGCTGGAAAGAGAATTTGTGGCTGGACGTTTTTTACTTTTTATTACCTTGACTGTGTCATACCACTTTCTTCTTCTCTCCTGGTTTCAGATGAGAAATCAGCACTTAATCTTATTGTGCTTCCCTTGTTTGTGATAGTTCTCTTTTCTCTTGCTGCCTTGAGTGTTTTCTCTTTGTCTTGAGCATTGGTCATTTTGATAATTATATGTCTTGGAGTAAGCCTGTTGGGATTTATTCTTTCTTCTGAATGTTCTAATCTGCTGTTATGTGAATCCAGTGTCTTTTTGATTTCTTGGATTGTGCCATTCATCACCATCTTATCCGTTATCTTTTTATGTATGTTTACAATTTATTCAGTATGTTCTCACTGTGTCTTCTTAATGTCTGTAATCTCTTCCTTCACTTCATTAAGTTGGTCCATGATATTTGTTTGGACAGCTTTGATTAGTTGCTCAATGTTCTGCTTCTCTTCTTGGTTTTTAATTTGTTCATTGGAATGGTCCATTTCTTCCTGTTTCTTAGTATGGTTTGTAATTTTTTCTTGCCCTCTGGTCATCATTTTATCATGATGTATTTATTCAGTTGATTAGTTTCTCTCTCTGCTGTAGAGTTTTATTTAGCTGGTGGTTCTGTGTGTGTGTTAAGTTTTCTCTTTGACACTTTGTTCTTCTTGTATTTCTTCACTTAATTCTATGTTCCCTTGAAGGAATAAGATTAGGGCCAGAGGAATCAAAAGAGGCAAGAAAGGAAAAAGTATAATAGTAATATTGATAAAAGTTAGAAGAGTGGTTGTATCAGACTTAGTAAAATGAATATTTAACTCATGTAGACAATGTAGAGTAATAGGGGAAAAAGAGTGGAGTACTTATAATTGGATGGGAAACCAAATAGAGAAAAATATATAGAATGATTAAAAGGCCAGAATGAAGAGGAGAGAGGGAAAGAGTAAAGAAAGGGCTGAAAGGAAAAAGTTAATAATAATACAAAATAGAAAACAGAATAGACCAGAAAAATCAACACCACTGAAGTTGAGGACTAATGAAAAAAGGTGGAATGTAAGAACCACAATAGAAAGCAGAAGGTGGAAAGATGAAGGAAGGAAAAGAGAAAGCATTGGCACACAATATCACTATACACAGAGAATGGAACATCAAGAAAAAAGAAACACAGCAAAGAAGAAATAAGGTAGCAGACCTAATTTTTAAAAGGGGAGGGTGGAGAGGATAGAGGAAAGAAAAGCAAGAAACAAACAAACAAAAAAAAAAACCCAAACAAACACTCAAGCATGCATTCAAACAAAGCTAAGGAAGAACAGCATTCCTTCTTGAGCCCTTGTGGAGCCTCTCAGCCTGCGTTCATCAATCAATTTCCCTGCAGCCTTCTCTCTGCAGGATTTGAGGCAGATTTTAGTGATTAAATTAAGGTGTAGGATTTCTTTATATATGCAGGATATTAGGCTCCTATCAGATATATGATTGCCAAATATTTTCTCCCATTGGGTAGGCTGCCTTTTTATTTTCTTAATAACATCCTTTGAGGTGCAGAAGTTTTTAATTTTGATGAAATCCCATTTATCTATTTTTTCTCTTGCTGCTCGTGCTTTGGCTGTGAAGCTCATA
>JAQZBX010080589.1:0-13798 GCA_029593785.1 Cabassous unicinctus | reverse complement strand
ATATTACATATCATTATATTATCATGTAATTTAATTCACATTATTTTATCTTATTTCTAAAAATGAACTATGTTACATATTTCAAAAATCAAAACCATATAAAAGGCAAATATTCAGAAAAATATATCTTGCTGTATATTTGATAACAGGGTAAAAAAAGCATATATTCATCATCAAAAATTATGGATTTTCTATATTTAAAAATATCATTAGTATTGGACAGTCTGGCTATTTCCAGTTTCTGCTATTTCAAACATTACTGCAAGAAATAAACTTTTACAAACATGTTAAGCATGAGTCTGTATGTGTATATATATTTTTGTTTGTGTAAGTATGTATGAATGTGTGTAATTGTAGATTAATTCTTAGGAGTACAATTGTTGTTCTCAGAGAAAATGCATTAATACATTTAATAGATACTAAAAATTATTCTTCAAAATTGTAAAATTTTGCACTATCAGCAGCCATATATGATGTCCAATGGCCATATGAGTGGCATGTCTCTACAACTCATTAAAAGAAATCACTTTCACAATGTTTGATTTTACAAATCTGATGGTGAGAAAAGTTTTGATTCTTTAGTTATCATTTTCATTATTAATAAGTTTAAAATTTCACATATATATTCAAGGATCAGGTCATTTGTATTTAATATGGGTGAAATCGTTCTTCATATACTTTTCTCTTTTTCTGTTGTGCTATTGTTCTTTTCCTTCTCAATGCCAGTATTTTTTATAAGAACCATTAACCTTTCATCTGTGAACTGAGTTGCAAATATTTTCAGCTACTTTCAGTTTTAAATATTTCTTTATTTTCTCCTTACAAAAAATATATTTTTATTTAGTTGTGAATATCTAGATTTACTTTCTTTTATAATTAAGACTTAGAAATACTTGCCTTATACCAATGTTTCAGAGAATTCATATGCTTTCCTTGAGAATTCTTAATTCTTAAAAATGAAATAAAAGAACAGAAACACCTTAGTTTATCACTTTGTTCTAGTAACCTGGTATGTGAAATGACATGTAGATCATATATTCATTAATCAGTAGTAAATGATTATCAAGTCTTAAATTTTCCACAAATATTGGAACCATAATAAATAAATACGTTCTTTTCCATGAATATTCTTATTGTGTTCCAAAGTACTCTACTTTAGTCACTGATTATTTACAGTACATTTTAACAGCTGTTGGGGTCAATTCTCCTTCATTTTTCTTATTCTTCAGAGATTTATTGGCTATATTTACATGTTTTTTTTTTCATTAAGAAGATAAGTTTTTCTTTCCAGAAGGATGATGTATCATTGCTCAAGAACGTTCCTGCATATTTCAAGAATTGTACAATTTTACTCTTTTCTCCTAAATTTATTCCTGACCAATTCATGTTTCTTAAGGTTTATAAATGAATCTTCTCTTGAATCATTTAAGTGGAGGTTCTTCCTAAATATGCAGTTGATGTCTGCATATTAATACCCAAGTCACTATGTTACTAAAATTCTCATGACTATGAGAAATATTTTAGGTGATTCAGCTGGTTTCTGGTAGATAATCATAGTATCTGAGTCATTTCCATGATGAAAGGAATTTTCAACCTATGCTATGACTAAGACACACTACTACCTTTCATTCTTTCCTATATCTCAGTAAAGTTCTCGCCATCTTTATTTTTTAAGGTCTTTATTTTGACTTCTTTTTTTAAAGAATATTTTTCAGGATTCAGAAATTTAACTTGGCAAGTTTGTTTTTTCAGTTCCTTCCAAAATTTTGGACATATCATTTTATATTCTTGACTTATTTTGCCTTTGTGAATTTTTTCTTCTGGATATTTTTAAGAATTTTTTTCTGTCAGTAGCTTTTCTTCAGTTTATTCTAATATACTGAATTTTAATTAAAAAAAAAAACAGCCCCAGCGCTGTCCCCGCTGCCAGCGCCGCGGCTGCTGGGGATACTTGCCTCACGCCCGCCTGCCCGCCTACTCGCCCGGGTGGTTCTGGCCCCACAGCCCCGACGACCAGTCGGTACCGCGTGTGGGGCTCCCCCTGACCCTCGGGCTGCCCCAGGCCTCGACCCCGCGCCCAGTGCTTCCTCCCGCCCACCGGCCACGCGGTGCCGGGGAGGCCGCGGGCAGACAGAGCGGCCGGGCCCCGCCAGACCCCCGGACGGGCGAGCGAAAGCGGGCTCTCCCTGGGGACCCCCGCGCAGTGGCCCAGGCGAAGGATGCTCTTTCGCCCCGGACGCCGCAACACGGTTGGGACTGCAGTTCCGGGCCCCGTCCCCCGCAACCCCGCCTCCTCGGCCGACTTCCCGCGCAAAATGGAGCCAGCCCTGTGGGCCGCCCAGAGTACGACTCCGACAACTCCTCGGCGCCTCTTCCTCCCGCCCGGAGCTCCACGGAGGCGAATGGGAGGCAGGGGGAGCGGCCTTGCAGGCGCCCGGGGAAACGGGGTCTCTGGGAGGAAGAGAAGTATTTGGTTTCCCCGCAGTCGGGTTTACACGTAAAGAATGCAGCCATCTGGCGGCTTGCGGTCCCTGGACTTGTCCAAAGGTGGTAAAGAAGCCTTTGGAATTGAACGAAGGTTTTAATCGTCAGTGGGGGGAGGTGGGGAAGGTATGCTGGGCCTTAAAGAGCAGCGGTCTTGGAGAACAAAGAATTACAGAGCATCCTCAAATCATAATCTCCCCCAGAGTACTGTAACAAGATAATTTAAATAAGATTAGGTAGCATGCGACCTTTAACAAAAAATGTTATCCGCTAACCTGCATCGACTCCACAGTTCCAGGGTTGGTGTCACAAATCATGGGTGTGGGTTCTGCTCTCTTGGTATGGAAAGTAAGCAACAACCTAAAGTGAGGAGATAAACGGGTCAATATACATTGCATCAATAAATAGGGATTTTATAAAGTATTGCAAGTTTAACTAGAGTTCCTTAAAAGGCAATTATTCCTTTCACACATTCCCCTTGTAGCTTAATTTAAGGATTATATTGGTGCAAAACTCTGCATGTTGATGCCAAAGAATAGAAGGTGGAGGGAGGGGCTACTACTCTTCTTGGATACAAATTTGCCTTTCTTCAAACGTTAATCAGATATATGCGTTCCCTTCAGCTTTTACATGTGTCATAACCTGCCTTTAACAAAATATTTAACATGATTTGTTTTTCTTTTTTTATTATAGTACATCAAAATATATGAAATGATTGTGGTGAGGTGTGGCTTCCTCCATTCCTCCCCTTCCCTCCCAAGCAAAATACATACGTATGTACATATGTATGTGTGTGTATAAATATCTTCTATGTTTAAACTAAGTGTTCTGAGGAACGTTTGTTTGTTGACAAAGACACCCTTAAGAAATTAACACTTCTAGCTATAAGGAATTTTCTGGACAGTTTTGGGGTTAGGAGGACAATATTTGAAAAGAAATTAAAAATTGCTTTTAAATTTATAGCAGAATAGACAATCTCAGGCAGTCTTTGCAGGCTAGAACCTTGTAATGGCACTTTAAAAATTCAAATCCGTGGCTACAACTTTTTCTGCTATTTACTAGATTTCAAGCTTGAATATATAACATTATTCCTTCTTCCTTTAACATTGACCCCCAATTAAATCATTTCACTTAACAAAGAGAAAAGAGCAGATGAGAAATGGAGATTGTAACACTGTAATTGATACTAATTTATTCAGCCCTTTCTGCCTCACAGTAAAACTGAAATACTGTTCAGATAGATGCAATTTTTGCTGAAATGGTGATGCTTTAAAAGTATAAATGAAGGTCTTAACTGATTGTGTTGCTATTGGTATGTTCTCTGGGCAGCATGTATCCTTTCTCCAGTATGATCTGAGATAGTATTTAATTTAAAAGTATTGTATTCTTAGATAAAAATTTCCCCTTTTTGAGTTTTTTTATACTCCTAAATCTTATTCACTGTGAGACATTAAGAAAATCCTCATAAAAACAAAACAAAAACAAAAACTTCACAAAATTTGGGGAAAGAGAGAGGGAATGGAGGTAATTTTTCACCAGGAACCTTGCAAGAACATAATGCAATCTCCTGAAAATCTCTATATACTTTTTCTTGATATTGATAGGTTGATTCTAACATCTATATGAAAAGACAAAGGATGTAGATTAGCCAAAACCATTTTGAAGAAGAAGAAGAAAAATTCTGGAGGATACTCACAATCTGATTTCAAAAAAATTATTATTAAGCTACAGTAATCAAGACCATGTGATATTAGCATGAAAAGGACACAAGAAAATTTAGAAACAAGGAACACGTGGCAGGAAACAATTTGGAAAACATACATCCAACAAAAGACTTATATCTAGTATTATAAAAAATATTTAAAACTCAATAACTAAAAGGAAAACAACCCAATAAAATCAGCAAATATTTGAAAATATTTTTAAAATCCCCATAGGAATGCGGTAGATTTAAATTTGACTGCATTCATAAATATGTTAAATGTACCACCAATTTATAAAGATCAAGAGTTATCAGTCTGGAAAATGACAAACTTTATGCCATTTATAATTTTGACACTTCAAATATAAAGACAGAAATTGGATGAAAGCAAAACTTTTAAGGTTAACTACCATGTAAACATAAACCAGAAAGAACCCTTCAATGGCTGTAATAATATTTGACAGTGTGTATTTTAAGGAAAAGAAACATTACAGAAGTTGAAGAGAGACTTTTAATAATGATAAAGTTCTATTCACAAGGAATAACTAGCAACTTTTAATTTAGTGAATCTGATATTATTTTCAAATATATTAGACAAAAATAAAATTAAAGTTGATAAATCCATAATAAGATTGGGGAATTTTAGCACACATCTTAGTAAAGAAAAAATCTACTTCCCTATCCAAAAAATTCAGACAGATATGGAAGATGTGAATACATTGCTAAGAAACTTGACATAATCATCATAAAGATAACAGCTGCACCTGATGATATAATGAGACACAAAACAAATTGAAATAAAATATGTTGTACTTTAAACTGTGGAATTAATTTATAAATCAATGACAGAAATATAAATTTAATATTTCTATACATTTGGAAAAAACAAGAAACCATTCAAATTCATGGCTTAAAAGAGAAATGGTTTAAAGTTGAAAATGAGTATATTTGGAAATGATGGCTAAAGAAAATACAATATGTAAAAATTTTCAGGTGCAAATAATACTGTAATAAGGGGAAATTGTATAGCCTTAAATGAATGCAATGAGAAAGAAAAAAGGTTGAACGCTCAAAAGATAAAAGCACCCATCTTAAGAGTAAGAAGGTAAAGGAAAAGCAAATTAACCCATAGAGAGGTTTTTTAGAATTGAAAATGGAATGGTCAATTTTGTTCATAATTTATAGTTAAAGTGTCCACTTGTTACATTTTATCAGAGAGTGCTGACTGCCTTATTTACTCTATTTTGAATTATTGTTGTTTTCTTTATAGCTACTTTTTACAGTTTGGAGCTTTTGGTGGTTGCCAGAAATGTTCTTGGAGTTAATCTATTCCTGTGAGGGTGGGGGGGACCCTTTGATTGGATTTGATTCAGTCAGGAGGACTTTTATTGGATTGCTTCAGAGACATGTGACCCATGATGGGTCTTGGTCCTTTTGCTGGAGTCCATTAAAAATGGTGGAGAAAACAGAGACTTACAGAAAAAAGGGGGTAGAGACAGAGAAACCCTGAGAGGCTGAGAGAGAGTCCTGGTGAAGAGGGGAGAGAAGACCCATATGCCTGATCATCCACAGCTGAGCTCTGAGAGACCGTTTCACTTGTTAAATTGATTTGGGCAGAGCCTCCATTATGCCCTGACATACACCTGATCATCCACAGCTGAGCTTGGCTATGAAACTGTTGGGGATCTTCACGGTAGCACACATATTATGCACCTTGTCAGCAGCACCAGTGATATGTAACATGGCCGCCAGGGCTGATACAAGAACAGCTTAAGCTATTGTTAGCCTTCTTCAAGGAAGTTAAGAGAGTTCGTGCCAAAAGCGCCCCCTTTCGCGCCTAAAGCTTTTCTGCCACCTACCCCAGCAACAACAACCACCAATCCCAAACTGCCACCCGTCCTTAACAGCCACCAATCCTCACCCTTTTCCCCCTCAGTAGCCTCTTCAATAAACTTTGGCAGCTTGATCAGAATCCTGTCTTGCTGTCATCTCTCGCGTCTCTTGTTTCATCCCATTCCCGCTCCCCCTCTCTAGGTTCCCGTTGATTGTCCCGCAGGCCGGGACATGAAACATCTTTAGATGCTGCTGCCATGTGCCTGATTGCACTGAGATTCACTCTGTGAAATCTGTAAGCCCTTTGAAAACTATCTATATTTCCTCCACATAAATTAGTCAGTCTACATCTTCAATTGCAGGTAATGGTAAATAGTTTTCTAAAACATTCAATTTCCTCTAGATGTCTGTATTAGTCAGCCAAAGAGGTGCTGATGCAAAATACCAGAAATCAGTTGGTTTATATAAAGGGTATTTATTTGGGGTAGAAGCTTACAGTTACCAGGCCATAAAGCACAAGTTACTTCCCTCCCCAAAGTCTGTGGTCATGTGTTGGAGCAAGATGGCTGCCAATGTCTGCCAGGGTTCAAGCTTCCTGGGTTCCTCTCTTCCTGGGGCTCGCCTCTCTCTGTGCTCAGCTGCTCTGTTATCTCCACAAGGCCGTCTGTAGACTATTAGGCGAATGGCTTGTTTCTCTTCCTGGGGCCTTCTCTCTTTCCTCAAGACCAAGCTCCTTTGTGTGCTTGCTTCCTGGGGCTCCAGCTCAAGACTCGGCATCAAAACTCCAACTCTGTCCTTTGCCATGTCTTTTATATGTGAGTCCCCACCCACCAAGAGTCGGGGACTCAATGCCCCACTGATGTGGCCCAATCAAAATCCTAATCATAATTTAATAAAATAAAAGTAAAACCTCTGAATCCAATACACTATAATATGACCAGAAGAAAAGACCAGTTTACAAACATAATCCAATATTTCTTTTTGGAATTCATAAGCCATATCAAACTGCTACAATGTTCTAATTTGTTTAATAGAATTCTGTGGTGATATCTTAAGATTCTTGATGATTCCCTTTCTCCTTGTTATTATTGCAATTTCTGTTTTTTTTTCCCTGATTAGATTAGATGGAAATTTACTCCATATTATTATAGTATTGATTTATCCCAAGAATCAGCTCATAATTATTATTTTTGCTATCCTTGTTTTCTAATTGCCTAATTAGCATGTTATTTCCTTATTTCTTATCTTCAATTTCTTTCATTTTATTCTGCCACTTTCTGTTTTCTAACAAGTTGATGTAGAAGATTGATTTTTATCTTGCTTTTTCTTATTATTGGAAGAAATATTCAAGTATGTGGTGATGTTTTAGTTTGAGTTTGGATTAACCTGTATTACACAGATTCCAATATATATTTTTATCACTGTATTTTGACATTCAGAAATAATGTTTAATAATAGAGAGAAAGACAGATAATATAAATATTATAAAATTTATTATAGGAACTAGCACACTCATCTGTGGGGATGGGCAAGTCCAAATTCTGTAGGGCAGTCTGCAAGCTGGCAACTCCATTAAAGTTTGTGATGCATTGACCCGGAGCAGCCACTGGCTAACGTAGAGATGGAATTCTTCCTTCCACCTGCTAAGATCATCACTTCTCCTTTTAAGGTCTTCAACTGAATGGATGAGTCTTGTCATCAATGAAGGCAATATACTCAGTTGATTGTAGGTATAATCAGCCATAATGCAATCAACTTCCTGAAGATTTAAATCCAGGATATATCTTTACAGTAGCAATTAGGCCAGTGCTTGCTTACCCAAGCAACTTGACACATGACCTTAACCATGACAGTATATCCCTTGTCAACATGGCACCCATACATATCTCCTTAAACCATAATTAATCTCTAAATAAAAGAATAGCAGTCATATTTTGCCTAACTCAAAAACCCTGCATACAACTGGAAAAACACTACTCTCCCGAAAAGAGTGCAAATCCTTGGGTAATATTCACTCTTAAACTTGCTATCCTATAACTTAAATGCTATGACATAAAATTAATACAACTTATAGCATATGGTAAGGGGATAAGTTAGGGAAGAAAACAAAGATATTTGATTTATCTGTATATACAAGCATACAACAAAACTAGGAAGAAATATTCATGATAATTATAATCCTCCTTTCTATATCTGGTCATGTAGTCATAATTCATATTTATAACTACCTCCTTCCACTACCGATCCCATATTCCTTTACCTCAGCAAGCACCTCAGCTGTCCATGGTTCTTTGCCTCCTGGTGGATTGAAACAAACCTTCATTCCTGAAATTTCAGGTGCATTAATAGTCCTTCTGGGATTGGGTTGTTGCAGTATCCCATTTATTAATCACAGGTCATGGTAGACCTAAGACACACCATTGGGGATCTCCTATGTTTGAGGCAAACTATTCTTTACCTTCATTATTTAGTATTAGTGCTATTTCCCTTTAATAATCCAGATTACTCACACTAGCCAAAAGAATAATTCCCTTCTTTGCCTGCTGATTGATTCAGAGGCTTAAGGAGCCCAAAGTAGCTGGATGGCAGTCTTAATTTCTGCTTCAGTAGAATCATTGTTATTTCTCCTCGTGGAAGCACTCCTTCTTTTGGATCTAAGCCTGTGGTCCACAACAGCTTCAGGTTGCAGGGATGGGAAGAAGAAAATGTTCCTAGTGGATTACTAGAAGTAATAGGGAGTAGTATCATTCCTATATCCATCCCTTAATTCTTGGACCCATGAATCCTGGTTATGAGAGAACCAGCACTATAGAGTGGACACTGATTTAGAGCATATAGAGGCCCCTGGGCCCAGCCCTGAAAGTTATTGCCACCCAGTTGGCACAGTAGTTTTATCTTCAAAAGATCATTCCATCCTTCTATCAACTGAGCTGCTTCAAGATGATGGGGAAAATGGTTAAGTCCAGTGAATTCCATGAGGATGTGCCATTCCAGTATATCACTTGCCTTGAAGTGGGTTCCTTAATCAGCAGCAATGCTGTGTGGAATACCATGAAAGTGAATAATTGTAAGTACATGGATGGTAGTTTTGGAAGAACCATTCAATGCTGGAAGTCCAAACCCGTATCTGGCATATGTGTCCATTCGAGTTAGAACAAAATACTGCCCCTTCCATAATGGAAGTGGCCCTGTGTAATCAATCTGCCATCAGGTATTAAACTGACCACCTCAGGGTATGGTGCCATATTGGGGACTGTTAGCTACAGCAGTGGCTGTAGCCAAGTCAGCCTTGGTGAATGGAAGTCCATGTTACTGTGTCCATGAATAACCTCCATCCCTACCACCATGGCCACTTTGTTCATGAGCCCATTGAAGTGGTTGTGGAAAGTGTCTGACTGGTATCCACAGAACAGTTCATCTTATCCAGTTGTCTATTAAAATATTCCTCTGCTGAAGTCACCCTCTCATGAGAATTCACATGGGACACAAATATCTTCATGATGTTTGCCAATCAGAAAGGTCTATCCACATATCTTTCCCCGAGACCTCTTTGGCACCAATTTCTCAGGCATATCCCTTCCAAATCCCTGACCACCCAGCGTAAACATTGGCCACAGCCATTGAATCAGTGTACAAATGAAACTCCCGCCATTTCTTCTTCCAAGTAAAGTGAATAGCCAGGTCCACTGCTCAAAATTCTGCCTACTAGGAGGATTTCTCTTCACTACTGTCTCTCTGGGGTGTCACAGAAAGGGACTGTAGTGCTGACACTCTTCACTTTCATATAGTACCTGTATATTGTGCAAACCATCTGTAAACCAGGCCTCAAATTATTGTAAAGAATTCCCGAAGAGGCCATAGTTGTGGATTGAGAAAGAGAAGGTAATGTGGCAGGAGTATGGACCATGTGCATTTGGGCCACATCCTCATGTAACTTACTTTTTACTTTAGGACCTGCTCAAATCCCTAGCTCATATAGACTCCCTCCATTTTATGATGGAATGCTGATATGCATTTCCAACTTTATGGTTTGGCGTATAAGACCAGCTTTTGAAGGGAAACTCAGGCCTTATGGTAACTTGGTGGCCTATGGTTAAGTGTCCATTATCTAATAAGGCCCAGCTGCAGGTCAAAAGAATTTTTGCAAAAGAAGAGTATTTATCTGCAGAGGATGGCAGTGATTTCCTCCAAAAGCCTAAGGGTCTGTCCTGTGATTTTTCAATATGGACCTACGAAAGGCTCCAGTCAGCATCTCTTTTTGACATTAGCACCACACCTGCATTTTTCAAGGCCTTAATGGTGGCACTAACCAATTCATTTCCCAAGGAATGTGGGACTGCATTTAATTTATTATTTTGCTAAGCAGAGGCAGTTCTAGTGGCTTTCAATTGGAATTTCCTACCATGATAGCCTTCATTCCACAATCCAGGGATCCAGTATTGGGATTCTGCCAATTGCTGAATATATTTATTCCAATTAGGCATTCTGGAATTGGGGGGGATAACTATAGAAATGAGTCTGGGGACACACTGGACACAAAGTGGCATGGAACTCTGCTAAAACTCCATTGATCACCTGAACTCCATAAACCCCTACTCTGACTGGTGGAACACAGTGATGTTTTGGACATCCTAGAATTATTATCACTTTTGAGCCAGTGTCTAATAATCCCCAAAACATCTGATCACTTCCTTTTCCGCAATGCATAGTCAACTTCATAAAACATTGTAAGTCCCTTTGGGTAAGGCTGGGAGGAAGCTTAAAAGTAGGAATTTTTTGTAGTGTAGTGGGTCCTTCCCCAAGGGGCCCTCACATGCCCTTCATTCAAGGGGCTCTTGGTCTGTAATCTTTCTCAAGTGTGGGAATTGATTAAATGGCTGTGCCTCTCTGTTTTTATGATTCAAGACTCCATGCTTAATACTTAGGATTATTTTCAAATCAATTCAGTTCAGTACATTTTACCAAGTTAGTATATGACAATCTGATTTATCTGATTTCTCTTTATTTTTTTCACTGAGTAGATGGATCATATTTCTATTTACATGCCATAAAAATTTCTGATCAGGTTCATCAGATCCTCTCATACTGATATTTTCACTTAGTAATCAAAATACTAATTCCACCATTGTAGCTCAAAGAGAACAAAACCCATCACACTTTTTAGGGAAGAAAATAGTGGGATTAGATATTAAACTCAGAAATTTTTTCCAACAGCACTTTCAAATGTAAGCACACACATGAACATATAATTCATTTATAGATGACTATATTATATAGATGTGTGCAAATATATACAGGTACATAAAATTTATATAAATCCAGGAAATGTATAGTGATTTTAAGGATGGATTTACTAAAAGATATACCAATATATGTTTTCATTATTTTGTAAGTCAATTTTCCTGCATCATTTTCCACAGATCTGAAATATATAAAAGATTTCCTTATTCTGGGGAAATTGAAATATTTTCTGCTGGGTGCTAAGAGCATTGCCATGTATATCTAAGGATTTTTTGCAAACGAAAAAAACATTTTAGGAAAAAAAGAACATATTTTGTTCATTTTAGTAAAGAAATGTTGCTCTAGTATATTCATAATATGCTCCAAAACCATTACCTCTGCCAACCATATTTCAAAAGCACATGAAGTAGCCCTTTGCTGTTTATGCTCAAATCACAGACAGATTTATTAGTATTCATATTATTATAACTCACTTTACACACTTAAAAGGAAACTTATTTTACTTATGGTAATACTCTGTATTGGCCTATAACCCTAAGCACACTAGTCATAACAGAAAGTATTAAGGCATTAGCAGAAGAAAGCAGATGAAATTTGTGAAAGAGAATGCTGTGTTTTGTTTTTTTTTCTATTTTCTGAAGAATCAGAATGACTGAGAAATTTACCAGTATGAACAGCATAATGGAATTCTTACTAATGGGATTCCCTGATGACTGAATGCTACAGAGACGCTATGCCACATTCTTCTTCATTTACCTGACAGCAGTGATGGGGAATCTCCTCCTTATCACCATCACAACCATTGACCATCATATCCAAGTTCCCATGTATTTCTTCCTGAAGAATTTGTCCTTGATTGATGTCTTTCTCTTCTCCTTTACTAATTCTGTCTTCAAGCAGTTCAAATCTGCTCTTATGTGCCTCTAATGTATTTTTAATCCCTTCCATCATGTCTTTCATTCCCATAAGTTTGGTTACTTTTCTTTTCAGACATTCAAATTGTTCTTTATGCTCACCCAGTGTCTTCTTAATATCCTTTATCTCTTTAGTCATATTTTCTTTCAATTCTTTCAATTCATTTAGGATTGTTGTGTGATTATCATTAATTTTCTTAAATCCTATATCTCTTCAAGATATTTGGTTTGTTCCTTTGGCTGGGCCATCTCTTCCTGTTTCTTAGAATGGCTTGTAATTTTTTGCTGATATCTAGGCATCTAATATGTTGTTGAATGTACTCTAATGCCCAATTTCTTTCTCTTGCCTATTGTTATTATTTTTTCACAGCTCTTTGATATTTGGTTCAAAATATCCTAAGTCTTTAAAATTGCCCAGCCTGTTGCCAATGTCACACCAGGAACTTATTAATATGGCGCAGACTTTCTCCCAGAGGTGGGGTAAAGAGAGCTCTAAAAGCAGCTTTGTCCATGTAATTTACAGACAAGTCATCAGATGGCTGTTGTTGGCGCACCTTTCCATGGATGTGTATCTCTTTCTCAGTTTTTCTGTGTTGTGTGGGCAGAGCTGAGATTCAATGTGGGCTTTGCTGGCCAAATTCACTGAAGAAAAGCCCCACAACTCCCCCTCCCTTTTCCCTTATAACAGGTGGCAGGGAGGAAGACATCTGCTCTCCTCTCAGTCAGCTGCCATGCACCAGGTGTTTTACCCCTGCTGAATATCTCAGGGCTGGGTGGTTACCTTCCCAGAAGCTGAGAGGTTTAGTAACTCAAAGTTTGTTGATTTAGCCTCTTTGTCTTTCTGTCCCTCAATCTCCTGGGAGCTGTTAAGCACTGTCCTGGTCTACTGACCCACAAATCAGTTCCTTTGGGCATCTTTTGGCTCCTTCTCTGTTGTTTTTTGTGAAAGCACTGAGCCTTATCTGCCTAATCCTATGCCATGTTCCCAAAATCAGTTGTTCTTTTTTATTTTATTTTATTTTTAAAGAAGCTTTAGATTACATAAATGTTACATAAAAAATATGGGGATTCCCATATACATCATCCCCTCCCATTCCCACACTTGTATTTATTCTTTGACTCTTTGATACACTGTCTAGTGTCCTTTCCTTTCCTCTGCAGAAACCCCCTTAGCAATTTTTGGAGGGTAGGACTAGTGGAGATAAACTTCCTCAGGTTTTGCTTATCTAGGAATGTCCTCATTTCTTCCTCATTTTTGAAAGACTGTCACACTGGATATAAAATTCTTGGTTGATAGTCATATTCTTTCAGCACTTTATATATTTGTCCCAAATGCATTCTTGCTTCCTTGGTTTCTGATGAAAAATTGGCATTTAATTTTATCGGGATTCCTTTGAATATAACTCATTGTTTTTCTCTTGCAGCTTTCAGAGATCACTACTTGTTCTTGGCACTAGAAAGTTTGATTTATTAGATTCTAGGCATGTTTCTCTTTGAGTTTATCCTGTGTGAGGTTTGCTGAAATTCATAGATGTGTATATTCATGCCTTTCATTAGAGTAGACTGGTTTTCTGTTGTAGGATATGGAAAAACATCTTTCCCGCTCCTACTCCCTTTAACTCTT
>JAQZBX010080588.1:0-13806 GCA_029593785.1 Cabassous unicinctus | reverse complement strand
AGATATGTAGATTACATAAATGTTACACAAAAATTACAGGGATTTCCATGTTCCCCACCTCCCACACCTCCCATAACATCCCACATAAACATCTTTCATTAGTGTGGCACATCACCTGCAATGGATATACACATCCTGGGCCTTTGCCACTAAGTATAGACCACAGTTCACATCGTAGACCACACTCTCTCCCACACAGTTCTGCATGGTATATGCTGATGTAAAATGGCCTATATTTGCCGTTGTAATGTCACTCAGAATAATTCCCAAGTCCTGAAAAAGCAACTGTATCACAAATGCTTTTCCCTTCCCTGACCCTAAAACGTCCAGTGACCACTGGCTCACCTGTCCTCTTGTAATTTCTTCCATTGCTTGAATCACATTATGTCTACAACAGAATACCATTAAGTTCACTCTTGTCCATAGCTCTTTTCCCAATCCTGAGGAGTTTGAGATGGTGATGTTCACTCCACCTCCCAGTGAGAGGGGGCTTATATCCCATGGATACGGTGGGTGGGATTATCCTGCCTGCAGCTACAGGCTCTCTCTACTCCCTGGGATGGCCATTGTCCATCATCGTCTCTTCAGCAGGTGACTTGGGTGAGTCCATTGAGCAGTAGAGTAGAAGTTGCAGCTCCACCGAGATTCCAGGCACGGCTGGCACATGGGCAGGCTAGAGGCTTCAGTCTCTGGAAGTACATCTATAAACTCCAGCATGTAATATAGGTTTGAATAGAAGGAACTGATGGACCATATGCAGGGAGGACTTATTTGAGTCCACCTCTGTCAATCTCAGGAGCAGAGATTCCAAAGTAGAGCTCACTTATAAGGCATCAAACTCTTGAGCTATTCCCTCTTATATAGGACCTGGGTGTCTCCAGAGCCCTCAGGAGCCGCGCTGTGTGGGATGATATCAACTTTGGTGTTCTATGAGATCCTACTGCTGTATGCATAAGTGTTACCTCTGGGATGAACTCCCGCTTCTCTTTGAAGTCTCTTAGCCACATGAACTTATTTGTCTTTACCTTTCCCCCCTTTTATTCAAGGTCTTTTTCCAGTCATATTGCCAGTTGGCACTTGGTATTAATCCCTCGATGCCAAGGAGGCTTATCCTCGGAAGTCATGTCCCACGCTGGGGGGAAGGTAATGCATTCATATGGTGAATTTGGCTTAGAGAGAGGCCACATTTGAGCAACAAGGAGGTTCTCAGGTGGTAACCCTTAGGCACCCCATAACAGTAGGCTAAGTTTTAATTATAAGAGCAAGGACTCGTAAGGCTAGTCATCAATTACAAGAACCCATCAGTGGACACTTCTCCTTTGCTGTGATATGAGGTTTGTAATAAATGTAGATAAGATCAGTACTTATGTAAAGCACCATGTGGGAGCTATTAGAAGAGTAGAAACAATTTGCAGGGAAAGGAGTACAAATTCTTAAAATAATGACTGGACAGTGTAGAATTCAAAATTATGTAAGAGATGAGCTTTAACTTTAAGTGGAGAAAATAAATTCCCAAGCCTGTTCTTTGATAAGCAAACATTCAAAAACCTTTCATTTGAGAGGTGTATGAACACAGTGATCAATGCCAGAAGCCACAGTGCCCAGATTCAAACCCATCAGGGATGTGACATTTCACATGTCCCTTGGTATCTCTGTGATTTATTTTATTCACCTTTAAAACAGATATTATAAATCTATATACATTTTAGGATTTCTATAAGGGTTAAATAATTTAATAGGTGCAAAACATAGAAGATATCCATACCTAGTACCTTCAATAGAGTGGTTACTACAGAGTTTCCAAGAGGTACTTTCAATTTTTGGAAGATGTTCATTCAATTGTCCACTTCCCATAATAAATCTGCAGAGCTCTATTAAAACAATAAATTCTTCTGCTGAGTGTCTGAAAGTATATCAGCACTGGGGTTGATGTTAGCTTTCTCATGGTGATCAGAGGCTAGGATTGACAGCTCCAAACATCTTTAATAATGAAAAAGAAAAAATTGAATTTAAAGTCCATAGCAACAACCATGTAAGAGAGAAAAGTAGGAATGAAATAGGTACTTGCTTGTGAAAATGTAAAATGTAAATAGCAGTAATGAAAACTGCTAATAAAACTTTTTATAATATTTTAACATTTTAATGCAATTTAATTGAGATATATTCACATACCATGCAGTCCATCCAAAGTGTAAAATCTGTGGCTTTAATATAATCACAGAGTTGTGAATTAATCACCACAATCAATTTTTGAACTTTTTCATTATTCCAAAAAGAAATACCCTTTAACATTTAACAGTCACCTCTCAGTCTTTCTATCCATTCCAAGCCCTATATAATCATTAATCTATTTTTGTATCTACAGATTCACTTATATTTACATTTTATATAAATTGATTGGACTATCTCAGTGAAACATAGCCAGCTTCCTTCTTGCCCTCTTGCTGTGTCTGACATAAAAGGAGACAGATAAAAGGGGAAGAAGACCTAAGTGTAGGGAAATTATAAATGAGTCTAATTTTGTTACACTGAGGATTTTATATTACAAAGTAAGGCCCATTGACAGGGTGCCAAATTCCTGAGATTGTCTGTTCTGCCTATAGTGTCAAGATATCCCTAGAGCCCTCAGGAGCCTGCCACTTGTGGCACTGTTTACTGTAGCAGTCAATGAGATTCTGCTGAGATGTGTATAGGCATAACCTCTGGAATAACATTCTGACTCACTTTGAAATCTCTTAGCCATAAAATCTCATTTTTATTTAATATTTTCCACTTTTTGTCAAGGTCTTTTTTCAGATTCGTCACTAGTCAGTGCTTGGTAATTATCCCATGGTGCCAAGGAGGCTTGTCCTTTGGAGCCATGTCCCATGCCAAGGGGATGATAGTGTGTTTATATGCTGATTTTCACTTAGAGAGATGCCACATTTGTGTAACAAGGAGGCTTTCAGGAGGTAGCTCTTAGACAATATATAGTACTTTATTTCTTTAAGCCTCTTTGATCCACTGGCTAATGTCCTTTCTTTTATTCTCAATAATGCCCTTTAGCTTTCACTGTATTTCAAATCTAGTAATGACACCCTACCACAGTTTGTGATTATCTGGGAATATTAATCCCATCTTAATTTTTGGAAGACTGTCTCCCGAGATATAAAATTATGGGTTGGCATTTATTTTCTTTCAGCAATTTAAATATTTCATCCCACTGACTTTTTCCAAGGTTTCTGATGATAAATTGGAACTTAAACTTATTTGGAATCCCTTGTATATAAAACATTGCTTTTATCTTGCAGCTTTCAAAACTATATCCTTGTCCTTGGCATTCAACAATTTGACTACTTTATTAGTTAGGGTACTCTAGGGAAACAGAATTGACAGGAGATATCTTTAAATATTATGTCACCTTCAGGTCTACTGACAAGAAATATATAAGAGAGGAAACAGTTTCCCTTTAAGTGGAAGAAATATTCACAGTGGAGGAAAAAAAATGAAAAAAACAAGAAGAAGGGAAAGTTCACACAAAAGATGAGGATGTAGAGGATTCTGCTCATTGACCTAAGGTCCAGAAGACCCAATGCAAGAAGATGTAGTGAGAATAAAATTAAAGTGAAAAAAAATTTTTTTAAGCTGTAATGGTTTTAAAATATAAACTTAAAATATCCTTATAAAAACCAAGCAAAAGTAAAAACAAAAATAGGAGAAGTCCATAGTTGGAGTCTTTTCAAACCTACAAATTCACAAATGTCCTTGGTTTACAACTGGATTTTTCAAAAACATAATCAACTAGAATGTGAGCTATGAAAACAGGGATTTTAGTTTTATATTTTTACAGATTCCCAGAATAGTATTTGGCCCATAATGCATATTCCATAAATATTAGTGAAATTTAAGTGAATTTTGAAATAAAATTCTTCTATGGATGTTATTGATGTCAGATGCCTGTGTCAGAAACTGTTAGATATCCACTAAAACACACTCGCCTCTTTGGTAGTAGCAGAAGTTATCTGGCTTCATTCCCTTCAAATGCCAGTATTCAACTATTGATGTCAATGCAAACCCATATCCTAAATGGAAAAACTTCTCAAAACACACTGCACATACAAGTGCCCAAAAATATACACAGACATTAATTGTTGAAAATACCAAGCCTCTTTGCAGCTAGGTGAAGCTCTGTTACTAAGTTCTTATTGATTGTCTCTAGGCAACCTATGTAAATTCCAGACTGATATCTAAAATATGAATGTGTACTCCTACTTCTCTAGGTTTTTTCCCTTTTCTTGTCTCTTGAAACAAAGAAGTTAGAGTCCAACTGTAGAAAACAGTACCCATGGCAATAATTTACAAACCGCAGTGAACATATGAATCACCTAGGGTTAAAGTTCAAATGATGGTTCATTACTATACAGGTAGGACCCAGAACTCTGCATTTCTAATGAGCTCACAGCTGAGGACAATGATGCTAGCACATGGATCCCATGCTGAATATAAAGGCCTTAGGGAAGGACCAAGAGATAGCCAGGAAGGAACTTGCATCATCGAATGCAGGAGAGATGATGCACTGCCCTGTCAACCTTGACCGTTTACATGTAGCTGTTACATCAAAAAGAATCAACTTCCTGAATGTTAAACAACTGTGCCATTGGGTCTCTCTTTCATAAAACTTAGTCTTATACTAAATAAATACATACTCAAAACATAAATGATTCCAGTCTTCTCTTGATGTAATAATACTATACTCCTGAGAGGTTATCTCTAGTTCTAATATTTTTAGTCACATACAAAATGAAATTCCTTCCCCAACATTTTGAGTATTTTTCCATTAAGGATATAGGTTTGTGTTGATCATTATATATATATAAATATATAATTTTGGCATTTGAAGTTTATCAACATAGATATATAGGGGGAAAGGATAAGAAATTGCCTCCTCTACAAATGGAGCAACTACAGCTCATGGTATGATCAGCAGATTTACAGGGCTGATTGGAATCTGTTAGCTGCCAGTGAAGGACAGCCTTGCATAGGCTCGTGTCTGCAACTGCAAGCAAGATAGTGCCATGTATCTGCCAATGGGACCAAACCTTCTTCTCTTTTAGAAACAGAGTGGGCATCACCATCCCAAAATCTTCAAGATTGGAGAATGAAATCTAAATAGATTACTAAAATAGACTTATTATTATTCTATTATAGACTTATTGTTATTCTGGCAATGGAAGAAATCTGATCATTGATATAAAGCCAGTGGCCACGAGAGGTTTCGAGGGGAAGGAGAAGGAAGAATAATTGAAATATGGGGGCATTTTTGGAACATTGGAATTGCCCTGCATGACATTGCAATGGCAGATTCAAGCCATTATATATTTTTTTCTAACCTACAAAATTGCACAGGATAGAGTGTAAACTATAATGCAAACTATAGTCCATGGTTAGTAGCAATGCTTCAATATGACATCATCAATTTTAACAAATGTACCACACTAACGAAGGTTGTTATTGATTTGGTAAATTGTGGGAGGGGGAGGGGTGGAACATATGGGAATCCCCTATATTTTTCATGTAATATTTATGTAATCTAAAGTTTCTTTAAAAATAAAATTAAAAATTAAAAAGAACAGGCCTTAATGCTTACAATCTTATGTATCTATTGTAGTATAATAAATTACCACAAATTTAGCAGCTTAAAACAATTCTCATGTTATCTCAGAGTTTCTGTTGGTTAGGAGTGTCATTGAGAGGAGATTCAGAGCAGTGCCTTACGGAAATGAAGCTATTAGCCAAGCTCATTACTGAAAGAGTGGTTTAAGTAAAAAAAAACAGATGGAGAAAAGCGCCTTAAGGTATGAGTCTGCTCATGTGCTCAAGGAAAAAAGCCACTAAGGCCAGAGACAAGAGAAGAGAATGAAGGCATCCATAACAGAGGCCAAAATTCCGAAAGAAGGTAAAATAATTTTAAGGACTTTGGCTCTTATACTGAATAAAATGGAAATAGAACAGGATTTTAGTCAGAGGAAAGATCTGATTGTATTCAAGTTTTATAAGTGTCTCTAGCTGCTGTGTTGAAAATAGATTCAGAAAGAAAGTAGTAGAAGCAGGAAGAATTATGAGTATTTTGCTCTAATTAAGGCAAAACATTATGGCAGCTTAGACCAGAAAATAGGAGAATTAGTGTGAAAATGTATGAGATTCTGCATATATATTGAAGGCCAATAATTGTTTTTTCTAATTTTTAGGTTTGAGTTCTGATATCACCATTTTTTTTACTTCAGTGTTTTTAACCTTGACAATTGGAAGGATGGATTTGTTTGGGGAAGGCCGAAGAACGTAGAGAATTTTTTGAGTAAAAACTATCAGTAGATAATAGTAAAGACATCTTTTAGGTATATAGAGGAAGAGTTCAAGTAATTGGTTGAATACAGAAGTCTGGTATTCAGGTGAGAGCTCTCTGATGATACATTTGTGAGAATCTTCATGAAAGAGATGATACACAAATCAATAAGAATCCTTGATATGAATTTGATAATATATAACATAAAATCGGAATGAAACTATTTCTCTGAAATGTGGTGCCTTAAACACATGGCTGTCCATGGACTCTAAGCTAATCTTAATTCAAGAAGGTCTGAGGGGTCAGGGGTTTCCTGAGTATCATTGTCCTTCCTCAAATGCATAAGCCCAAAGGAGATTTCTCAAATATAAGATGAAATATTTCTTCCCTCTATCATCTTAGCCCCATCACCGTTCCTCGTTCCTACATTCTCTTTTTTCTTTTCAAGCCCTGATCTTCCCATCTGTCTATATAGCACTGCTAAACTACAGCATGGAATAATAACTTGTCAAAAGGCAAGTGACTTGTTGATATTTTAAGTCACAAACCAGGAAATTCCTGCCTCATTATTAATAGGACTTGCAGTTTGAGAGGTTTTCCAGTAAAGATTATGGGCTTTAAGTAATTTCCCAAAGTTTTATCATCACAGTTTGACGGTCAATATATGGATTTAATGCCTAAAAGCCATTCTTATATAAAGCCTCTCAAACTGGCATTTTATAGGTTAATTCAACAACTTAGAGTCCAGAACTCAGAGCTATAGGAAAGCAATCTTCTTTGTTTTGGTGCCCGGACACCCTCATGGATTTGATACTTGTTTCCCAAACTCATTAGTTAACAGTGTTCTGAAGCCGAATGTAAATTTAATGAGCTGCCATGGAAAATCTAAATCAAGAAGATAAGAATGCTTATCCTGGTCATTGTTCAGGACCCTTCTATCCAGAGAGGAAAGTCTCTATAGGAAATTGAATTACAAGATGATGTTTGCTTTATAAAGACAGACTTTGAGGAAGGGGCATTTTTGGTTACGGCCTCAAGTAGCCATATGCAAAAACATCCCTCTTAACACAGAAGTTCACCCATCAGGTAGACTGGACAGTAAGTCTTAGTGTTAATCAGTGAAACACTTCACTGTCTTAAAATTGTGCCGATACCTAAGGAGGAAATTTACTTCCTTGATAGACTCTATTACGGATTAACTTCAATTAATTCTATCTTCAGATGAATTGTATGGGTATGTTACATGGTACTGCACAATTCTTTTTCATATATGAATTTTTGCTTTTTTGTATCCATAATTGCATCCATGACGTGTTGATTATTATAACTTACAATTTTATAAAATTTTGAGAAATTAACCCATCAAAAGTTTTGTATAGTGTCCATAGTCTTAAATTACAAAATAATATATAATAATAAATATATTAAATGAACAATGATTAACATGATTAACAAAACCTGTTGAAACATGATAGATTATGGCTCAATACAGTGAATGTTCATTATAGCCAGGTTTGCCCTTATTTGAAAAAACTGGTTATGAGTTAAATGAGTATAAAGCCACATTTAAGGATGTTGCAAAAAGAAACCAAGCATCAAATAAGAGCTCAATTGCTACTATTTATGGTCTTCTTACAATGACTTTGGGCTGAATATTGAGTCAGAAAATAGTTTCTAGATTGAGAAATGTCAGAACTGAATCACCAAAAAACCACATAAGGTAGAAATCAGGTATAAATATTGGACTTGGAATAGGAAAATGGAAATGAGATATCTAAACCAGAATGTTGTACAAAAAGGAAGGTAGAATTACATGAATAATGAGCTCTAGTTAACAAGCTGCACTGCAGAGAATGGGCTTATGTACTGGGCAATTGCTTCCACAAATCTTGGTGTAATTCATATTCTATCATTCTATGGGACATCAGCTTAAAATGAATGTGTCTCTATTGTTCTAAATCTATTTCCCCAAAAGTCTCACTGAGAGGGAATTATAATTACTGCATCAGAATGTGAACATTTTCTCTGCTTTATCAATTAATTGTATTTAAACAGTTACAGAATTAGCAATTGGAGTCTTCCACTCTTTGCCACGTCAAATCACAGTTTGTTACACCATAACTTTCTCATGGCATTTTTGACTTCTGAATTCCTCAAAGTGTAAATCAGAGGGTTGAGCAAGGGTGTACCAATCATGTAAAAGACGACCACCATCTTGTCCACAATAAATGTGTTTGGAGGGCAAGCGTATATGAATATGCATGGAACAAAGAATAAGGTTACCACGGTTATGTGCAAAGTGCAGGTGGAGAGGGCTTTCTTTCTTCCTTCTGCACTCTGGTTTCTCAGAGAAGGTAAGATTAAAATATAGGAGATTATCAGGATTATGAAACTCACTGTACATATGACCCCATTATTAAAGACTATGAGTAGATTTATGCCATAGATGTCCATGCAGGCAAGTTTCAACAGAGGTTGCATACACAGCAATAATAATCAATAACATTAGGACCACAGAAGGGCAATTAAAAAGCCAAGAAAATCTGTACTAAAGAATGGATACAAGATCCCACCCAGGCCAGATTCACCAACCTACCACAGACACATTTGTTCATTTTGCTTGTGTATCTCAGGGGCTTACAGATTGCCACATAATGATCAAAGGGCATGAGGATGAGCACAAAGATCTCCATGCATGCAAAGAAGTGAACTGCAAAAATTTGGGTCATGCACTCATTGTAAGAGACCACTTTCTTCTCAGATACAGCATCTATAATCAATCTTGCTGCTATTGTGGAGAAACAGGCATTAGCAAAGGATAAATAAAAATGGAAGGAGTACATGGGACTTCCAAGCATCCAACTGTATCTGATGGTCATCACAATAAGTAAATTTGCACAAAGAGTTGTGAGGTAAAGAAAGAAGAAGACTGCAAACACTATTTCTTCCTTTAGAACATCCTGTGTTAAACCTGAAAGAATGAACTCTTTTACACTGCTGTTCAGATCCATGGTTTCAGTAGTTGTAGATATCACACGGTTGAGAAAGGGACTATCTGCAAAGGAAATTGAGAGTGTTGGTGTGGTAAGAACAATGGACTTAAACTCCAAATCATTACCTTAAATAGTTCTAACTGATGGATAACAAAATTCAGTGGTTCCAAAATGTTGCCAAATTCACATGGGAATTTTTTCAAAAGTCTGATTCCAAGTCTTTAATTATGGCAACTTTTGGGGTGGAACAAGATTTTTTTTTTTTGGAAAAATTTATTAGGCGATTGTGTTTTCTATCACTGTCTTAAATTGCTGCCTTTTTTGGTATAACCTTAGGCAGGTCACTTTAATGTCTTAAAACTTTTACTTTTTGAGAAAATGAGATTTTAATAGACACTTTATTAAATGTATGCATATGTATATAATATATGTGCATAGATATTGCTCTCATTAACTAAAAAACAATATTCATATTTAATTCAAGAATATTAAATTTGGAGATTCCCTCTTGAGAAAAATATTTCTTTATTTGCACACCCATTAGCATCCATTATTATTGATATTTTCAGTGTCTTTGTTGGGCTATACTTTAAGAAGAAATTATTTATCTAACTTTTGGCTCACAATGGCCATGTTACCTTCATTGTCATTCAGGACATGAGATGTTTGAATAAATCATTAAGCCTGGAATTATTGAGGGAAATTTCCATGTACATGAAATCACCCCTGGCTCATGCTGGATACATGATATTGCATTTCATATCCCAAGGATTCTACTTGATGTACCACTTTATACATTTATATAACCTGAAACATATCTTTTCTCATATATAATTCTCTTACCATTATCTTTCAGAGGATTTGTTTTCTTCCAATTATGTTTCTCTTGAAACATCATTTTAAAAAGCATTTCAGAATTAACCCATACATATATTCTCCATTGCTCTTCTGTTTCTTCATATATATACCATATATATATATATATGAGATATATATATGAATCTATAAGAAAGCAATCATACTACCAATTTTATAAACTGATATTTATTTTTGATTTTTAAAAGACTTTTCCATGTAAATAAAGGGCATGATTATGTAATTACACATTTTGTAGTTGTAAATTCACACATAAAAACCTATTAATATCAAATATTTTCATTTATATTTTACTAATTTAGGGGTTTTCAAATTTTCACTCAAAAAACTTTTCTATGAATCTCTTTTCATTTGTAGACTTATCAGTATGTTATTAAATTTATTAAAATATATTTAAATGGAACTACTGAAGCAAAAGAGATGAATATTTACATAATTATTGGTAAATATTATCAAGTAGCCTTCCAATTTGTTTTTTTCTCTGTATTTTTAGAATTATTTTAATTACAGAATGAATATATTTCCATATTAAACATCCTAAGTTTATAGTAGGTTAGAGGATGAAAATTAACAGTGTCTTTTCAAAACTTACTTCCAAATCCCACACCGCAGAGGTAACTCTTATTTCCATACATAATGTTACAGATTTTACAGGCTTCTACATTTATATAATATTTATTCAATATCTTTTTCTATGTACAAATGGTATCATTATTCTCCATGTTTTTACAAATATAGGAACATGGTAGAATTTTCTAAGGAAAAACAAATTTGGAATATTCTGTTTCATTGTAAAGTGAAATCATGATACACATTTCTTTTATTCCTGGTGATAGTATACACTTTCTTCATATTTTTCTTCTTATATTTAATTTAACTAATACATGTATAACATTTATAAATCAGGTTTTTGGTATCTTTAAGGTTTGAACTTCCCCTTCTTTTTTTCATTTTTATAGAGTTTAGATTATTGTTTTTATTAGGTAAGTCAACATCTTTATTTTCCTTATGCTTTTTAGCATTGATCTCAAATGATTTGGATTTTATTTTCGTATGAGTTTGAGATACTCTTCCTTTTTTTGACAAATCAGGAATCCATCAATGAATCAATAACACATCAAATGAGTTATCATATATTGTTAAGAACCTAATCATATTTGTTGTAGCTGAGCGGAAAGATGTCCTCAACTTATTCGAGGGATAACATATATCAAGATAATTTCATTAATTACCCAACAAATTTGTACAATTGTATGGCCTAATACCAAATGAACTGTGATTTAAAAAGCTGAGCAATTCCTATAGAATGAATTGTTTGGTCAGTGAAGTTTCAAAATGAGAAAGAAGTGGAGTTATATTTTTAAATGTAAAAAACTGAAGTTTCCAGCTCTGTTTGATGGAACTTGGGCTCGGGTATTCAATAAGCTTATACTGGGTGTCTCTTCTGAGAATGTCCCAAAAATAGTAACAAATTATTCATTTATTCTAATAAAACTACATAATCACAATAAAACTGCAAAACTTTTCATGTCTAGCTGCTATAACATTGCTCAATGCGGTGACACTAGCTATAGTATGATAAATAGAAACTAGGAAAGGCATTTCCAATTATCTCTGAAATGTATTAAAGAGGAAATGATTTAATTATAACAATTTGAATATATCTGGTTCTCTGGAAGCTAAAGACCAAAAGTTGGTGTCCTTGGCTATGAGGAGAAGAGCAGTTAGATGAGAAAAGTGAGTAAAAGATTTTAAGAGAAAAGCACAGATTGCTTCAATTAAACATAGAGATGAAGAGAAGGTTAACTTCTCTTTAAGAAGTACACTCTTATTATACCAAAAAGAGATAGAGATAAATTTCTGGGAAGAAAATGGATAGCCACGAAAGCCAGGTCATACAATTTTATTTTTTTAATAAGCAAAAAGAAAATATTGTGTATGATTTGTCTCAGGAAAATACCACCTCAGAAGTTTATCATTTGATTCTGTTACTATTTCCTAATACTCTTATCTTATCCAGCAGTTCTGATTTGGGGATGGAGGGAGGGCTCCCAATCTGGAGAATACTATTTTCTCTTATTTAAAGTCCTTAATATTCAATACTACTTATTTGAATTTTAACCAGTCCAAATTAACCTGGTCCCAGAAATCTATATATATGCCCAAATCTTCTCTTTTTTCTCCAGAAAATAAACATCCACCTCTATCCCCTATACATCTATATAACTATAAGCTTTATTAAATCTCTCATATATTGAGCAAGATAATCTTAAATTATATATATATATATATTATATAAGTTTATTTTTTATTTTTTAAAAGATACTTAGATTACACAAATGTTACACAAAAATTGTAGGGATTCCCATATGCCCCACCTACCACTCCTGCCACAACCTCCCACATAAACATCTTTCATTAGTGTGGCACATCACCTGCAATAGATATACACATCTTGGAGATGTACCACTAAGCACGGACCATAGTTCACATTGTAGACCACACTCTCTCACACACAGTTCTGCATGTTTTCTAACGATATAAAATGGCCTATATCTGTCATTGCAATGTCACTCAGGATAATACCCAAGTCCCAAAATGCCCCTGTATTACAAATGCTTTTCCCTCTCCCTGGCCCTAAAGTGTCCAGTGGTCCCTGGCTCTATATTAATATTGTAATTACTTCCAGTGCGTGAATCACAATATGTCTATAACAGAATACTAGTAAGTCCACTCAAGTCCATAGCTCTTCCCCAAATCCTGAGAAGTTTGATATGGTGATGCCACTCCACCTCCAAGTGAGAAAGGGCTTATATCTCATGGATAAGATGGATGGGATTATCCAGACTGCAGCTGCAGACTCTCCCCATTCCCTGGGATGGTGGTTGTCCATCATCATCTCCCCACCAGGTGTCCAGGATGAGTCCATGAGCTGTAGAGTAGAAGTTGCAGCTCCACCGAGATTCCGGGCCCAATGGCCACATGGACAGCTCAAAGACTATGGTCTATGGAAGTACACCTACAAACTCTGGCAATACATATAGGTTTAAATAAAAGGGAGAGATGGACCATGTGCAGGGAAGACATATTTGGGTCCAACTCTGTCACACTCAGGAGCAAGGATTCCAAAGTAGGGCCCACCGATAAGGTGCAAAACTCTGGGACTATCCTCCCTGATATAGGACCTGGATTTCTCCAGAGCCCTCAGGAGTCCCTCTGTTTGGGGTGGATCCATATTGGAAGCCTATGAGATCCTATAGAGTTGTGCATAAGCATTACCTGGGGGATGACATCCCGACTCACTTTGAAGTTTCTTAGTCATATGAACTCATTTGTCTTTACCTTTTCCCCCTTTTATTCAAGTTCTATTGCCTGTTGGCACTGGTTAGTAATCCCTCGTTGCCAGGGAGGCTCATCCCCAGGAGTCATTTCCCACGCTGGGAGGAAGGTAATGCATTCATATGCTGAGTTTGGCTTAGAGAGAGACCACATTTGAGCAACAAGGAGGCTCTCAGGAGGCAACCCTTAGGCACCACATAACAATAGGCTAAGTTTCAATTTCAAGAACCAAGACTCATAAAGCTAGTCATCAATAACAAGAGCCCATCAGCGGAT
>JAQZBX010080587.1:0-13823 GCA_029593785.1 Cabassous unicinctus | reverse complement strand
CCACTGTGTTTCTCTTACTACAGCAAGAACACTGTCTTCTCTGGCAGTCTACCAAGGGGCATAAGTATAAACATTGTTTCTAGCCCTAAATGCCTCAGTCTATCTAATATCTCAGCTTGGTGCGTGAGAGCGCTACCTGTTTGTGAGTTCCCAGACAATCTTTCTTGGGAATTCAGAGGGAATTCAGACAATAACATCTCTGTGGTGAGTTCATTTCGTTCTGCCTCCTCTCACTGATATCTGCAGTATGCAGTGTCCTTGGAGACATTTACTAATGTGTCTCTGCCAGCAAGCATGCTTTTCGAATGCTTAACCCTTTATGCTCTGACTCTGAGCATCTTCTTCAACATCTCCCCCTTTTTTGTTTTTTGTCCAGGGTGACTGTGCCTATCTTAGGTTGCCCTCCACTGAAGGTCTTAGCAGTCATTGGCTACCAGCCAAGCTGCCATGGACAGGATTTTGAGAGTCAAGGTTTTTAAGCAGAATCAAGTTGTTGGTATGTCTGGTCTTATGAGCCGGAACAGCAGGGCTACGCAAATGCCTCCTAATACAGTTAAGAGTAACAAAGCACCAATGTTCACCACAATGAAGTTACTAGAGAAGAAATGATGTAGAATGGACATTAATTTGGTCTAAGTATAAACATTTGGGCTAAGAAATTGATTAAATTGGTCAGCTAAACCTGAAGCGTTTTCTAATCGATTTCTCATTTTCTTTTAAAACTTATTTCAGCACTACTCAAGGGAGCATTTACAAACCCAATTTCCCCCAGATATCTATGGTGTTACTAGCCTCTAGTCCTTACTTTAGGCCCTGTATCTTGCCTGAGACTTTTTTGTGCAGTTACTCAATCTTGCTGAATCAACATATCTTGCTTGCACTGGCTCAATGTATCTTGTCCGAGATATCTTGTGCTATATTTACTCTCGAAGACTTATCTCGCAGGCTCAACAGGATTTTGTGCGGTACTCAGTCTCGCAGGCTCAATGTATCTTGCTCGCACTAGCTCAACGTATCTTGCCCGAGATGTCTTGTGCTATATTTTTAGTCTCTGCTTCCTTCAGGTCTGGTAATGGAGAGAGAGTCCCAACTATTCCCACCCCAAAGGCCACCATAAAACTTCGGTGGGATGTCCTGCCAGTTGGAGAATGGGTTCAAAGGTCTCTCCTCATTCTCGAGATCCTGGATGGACCCAGAATTGAATGGGACCACTTACTAAAAATCAAATTCTCAAGACAGAGAGTTGGACTAGAGGTAACAGTAATTATCTACATACACTCGACTATGTTTAGCTCCAAGAATATGCTCCCATTTCCGGGTTCAATCTAAGTTTATCTGGCTCCTTGTTTCTTCCTTCAATCCCCCCTTATTTTTTAATTGTAATAGTATGATGTGCATAGTAGCAGAGTGCTGGTGCATTAATTGATTAAGTTGTCACAATCTTCTGCAGACTAAACAATACAGAAAACACAATATTAATATAATCATGCATATGAACATAACAGATCTTGATAAACCATGTAACAATTGTGTGGAATGTAACTGTTCTAACCCATTCATTAACCCTTTTAAAATATGTTCCCTGGTTATAACTTGTAATTGTTTTTCAAATGTTTGATGTATCTTCTGTTGCAAGTATAGAATTTCCTTAGTTAAATTATCATGATTTAAAAGATGTTTTTTCACAGAGTCCCAAGGAAACTCAGTTGCATTGTAAAGCACAGGAGTAATACAATTAGATGTTTGATTCCAATCACATTTTGTTTCCATTTGTAATTTCATAGCTTGAATCTGATCTCCTAACAAAATAACAGTTTGTCTTAGATCTGCTATTTCCTCATGTATTTCTGAATCTATTTGTCTTTGAGTTTCCCATAACTGTTCTGAATTTTGTTACCATGTTCGCATGAAGTTAGCAGTTTGAACTCCTGGTTGAAGGGCTATTCCTGCAGTAGCCGCTGTTGCTGTTATGGCTATAATACCCATAAATACAGCTATTAGTATTCCGACAAATCTTCTTGCCCTTTTCAACAATCTTTTGGAGATAGAAGTCAATATCCCCATAACTGGGGTCTCCTGCCATTCTCAATTGTTCTGTACAGGCAACCACACTCCAATTCTCGCTTTTAAGATGTAAAGACTAGAGGTATTTGGGAAACTAATAGAATTTTTAATACAGGTATATAAAGAGCATTTATTTAGACATTCTATTGCCCCATTATTATTGTTCCAAACAATATTACCCAATAACAGAACATAAAGAAGACACACACAAGCCCTAACCCATTCAGTATTATTACGAGTAAGGGTAAAAGTATAATTAGTACTTATATTAGAAATGCAGCCCCACCAAGAACTAACAGTGTGGAAAGCCGAGGTGAATTTCCACACAAGTGGCTGAGTGCAATGACCCATCCTGAAAGGATTAGGTGGTGTAAATCTTTCCCCATGCCAGATAATGGAATTATTTGCATATGTATTTATGTTTTGGTTCTCCTTATGCCATTTCAAGTCAAATGGCTGGCCTTTTCCATGAGCAGAGCTTACAGGGCTTCAATCATTGACGATTCCATTGGAATTATTAATTAACACTCTTGGTTCTGAGCCATGACACACAGTCCATGGAAATACAGGACTGTTCGCGTACACATAAGGAATCTGGCCCATGGGAATCCCCACAGGAATTGGAGTTTCATTCTGAGAAATATTGCCTCTAAATCCTTGCATGGCAAGTGCATAAATGGAATGGTGATTGTGGGTACCATTTTTTACAATACTTAACCATAAGTGATAATGCATTTTCAAACAAAGATCTTCCTCTCCAAAACATATGGGCATGCCTTCCACTCCTGTAGAGTAATTATTAATGAATTTTCCTTCTTCCTCAGGCTTTTAGAGGAAGGCGAGACTTAATGGGCCCAGAAAAATGAAAAAACTCACTAGCATAAATAGGGTAGGATTTGTTCCCCCAAGTCAACAATTCTAAAAGAGATGGATTAGTAATATAAACCCAATATGTATAATTTTGTGATGGTGTACTGCTTACTGTTGTGGTTGTCAAGGTAAGCATAGCAAGGAATAACTGTGTTAGAGTGACATTCTGCCTTTTAGAAGTTACCATCTTTTCTGCTTTTTTTTGTCAACTTCTTCGGGTTGTTCATGTTTAGGTTTCAGATGTCTGGACGGGACCCAAAGCTGGTCTTCTTTATCTATAATGATAAGAGCAAAACCTCAACCCTAAACTTTTGCCTTCTCCTATTGATTATTATCTTTATTCTTCCACTAAACTAGTTGTCTAATACACTGATATATTTGGCTTATTGTTGGCTAGAGTTTTGGATAGATATAAAATAAATGTTAATATATATATTTAGCTTAATAAGCTTATACTGACAATTAGGGTGAGAAACATAAATAACATAACTAATTAAAATATTAAGTTAATATTGAACAATGTTACAGAATGACAGATAAATAGAGCAGTTTCATATATATACTTACCAATATTTAGCTTTTAGCTGGGAAGTGTTGAAGTAGCAACTGATACTAGAGTTTTGGTTGACTGTGTTTAGGATTAACAAATTTGATAGTATAGATGCTAACTTGGGAGTTTTTTGCTAACTCCTGAGGAAGGGGTCAGCCTCCTCAGGAAGGAACACAACACTCCCTGGACAGTACATTTTAAGGTTTATACATCAGTCCCTGGGAGAGTGGCCAGCTCCCCCAGGGAGGAACACAACACCTTGTGAAATGCAAGTATCTTTTTTTAATTTGTTACAAAACATCCTTGATGTGCTTCCTGAAATATGAAAAGATTTAACTAGTGAAGGCATTGGTTTGTTGATTAACAAAGTTTTCTGTATGATGATTTACTTTTAGGTTTGAACAATACTTACCAAACTTTTTCTTAAGATATTCAGTTTCAGAACTGTTCAAATTTAAAACAAGAGATTTATATATATACTTAATAAAATACCTCTATGTGTAATATACAAATTATTAATTTACTTAAGCATTCCATGTATTATACTGAAGTTTTGATTAGTATTTAAGTATATTATACATTATTCATAACTACAGTAGATTATATTACATCAAACATCCAATGAATACACTTATATTTCTTAAGCGTTTAAGATTCTCAGTAGCATGATTAGAATGACCTTAATTTCTTTATTTTATATAGTTTGAGGCATAGATAAAAACAAATTAGTATTTCCTATTTGGGCTGTGCGGTAATAGATTAACTTGTAATTTTAATACTTGCATTGATTTTTGTTGATAACATTATAATTAGAATACGGGCTGTTGCTTACAGTGTTGAATATAAACTTGATTTATTGTTGGCTATTTTACAGAAAGGGGAATGTGGGCTGGCTTGGCTTGTTTAAGTAAATATTAAAGAAAGCTTAGCAAGTTTTAAAACAAAGTGATAGTGACATAACTGGATATTAATTTTCTGCAACAAACTAGCAATATTTGGGACCACTGCATGCTGCAGTGGTGTTATTTTATTTTACCATAATTTACTGTTTTGCACTACCTCAGCAGCCTTTAATGGCTGCTTTCTTTTTGTACTTATAACTAAAAATTATGATTAATAACATTATATTTTATTTAATATTATATTGAAACCTTATTATATTTTCAGGAATTTTATAGACTTTTAAAGTATTCATATGAACTTTTTATTCACATAGCTTTAATTTTTATAAAATAAGAAAAATGTTTTAAATTATACAACAGTTTTAAATACTTCACTCAACTTATATCATATGAACTTTAAAAGACCAAGTTACTTGTGACAGTTTGAAATAAAAGCTGCTCTTTAGAATTTGACTCCGAGAAAGCAGGCTTGATCATTGTGTTCTTTTTAAAAACGATAAGACCTGTTTCTCCATGGAAACGATAAGGTTAAAGTACAAGAAGCTATTTTGATAAAACAGATTTTCTTTATTGCATACTGATTATTTAGGAGAAAAACTTTGTAAACTTTTACTAAAACAGACTACTGACTTGAGAAACTTTGAGAAAGAATAAAACTTTAACTTTATATTATTATATTTTTTGACATTAAATCTTTTAAATTTTTATAGATAGACCGCTTAAATTTTACTTAGCTTTGACCACAAAAATTCCTTTTCCACACACCTTCTGCACTTTCTGTATTCCTTTAACATTTGTCCCACATTTTACTTTTTCTTAATAACCAGTCATTTTATTTTAGGACAAAATTATTGTCTTTTTCCTTAAGAATAAAAACACATTCTATGTACCTTCCATACTTAAGTTATTACAATGATTTTGGAAACTGTTTCCAAGCAAACTTCTGACAACATACAATTACCATCAACATTAAGCAAACTTGTTAGAATAATGATTTAATTTGGTTGCACGCAAATATAACTTTTCTTCATTTTAAACACTTAGTAGCATGTAACACTAGAAACAGTCCTTTAATGGCAATTTGGCAGGGGGGCTGGCTGCTGACAGGTTTTCCTGTTATTAAGTTACTTTTATTATTATTACTATGTTGGTTTTCTGTTTAATAATAATAATGTTTTTTTGGAATTAGCCATTTAAATATTATCATTTAAACAGTGCTTTCTTAAACTCCCCATAACTATTTTTAACCACATAGTCTATAGTCATTTTATCTTAAGACAAATTTTACCTTCACAGAACATATTCTCTTAAACAAATTTACCAAATTTTAGTAGACCTTTTGTAAAAATTTTCATTTATCAATTTAATATTACCATCCGGAGGTATCAAAATATACTTTGACACTGAACAAACAGACAAATACAAAAAGAATTATGACACACTAACAAAAACATAAAGCTTACTAATTTGACCCATAATTTTCACTTTTTTGGTATGGTTGTTTTCAAGACCTTCATTATTTCACATCTTTGATTTTGCTGTTTTTTAGATTTTTTCTGGAATCTGTGTTACCTGTAATATATAAGCTTGTTCTTTGAAATACTTTTGTTCATAATCAGCAACCAGCTAGGACAACTTAAACAGCATAAATACATTTAAGCTTTAATTTAGCAGTTTATACAGAAATTTAACATGTATTTTTTAGATTACTACTTTTTAGGAGTGCACTTAGGCTCAAAGTTCAGGAGTAAGCTAGTGATTTAAAACTGAAAGCTTCTTTTAACACCTTAATAAAAATTTTGCACTAATTTTATCAATTTGGCCACACTGGCCCAACCAGAATCAGCATGGAAACAAAACAAAAAACACTAATGTTGCCAAGTTTTTCTACTCTTCTAGTGGTTTAATTCTATTAGCCCCTATCATCCCACAGCCTTATCATTATGTAGGCAGTAGGAGGCTTACAATCTTACTAAATCTTTTGAAACAGGCATTTCTTTAAGATCAGGTTTGAGATTTCAAAATCCCTGCATACTCATCAATCTGGGACAGGGAATTACCCATAATCTCTGCTTCTCCCAATGGCTTTGTGTACCAACTGTGCATCACTTAAACACCCATTTGGTCAACAAGATTCCCACCTCACCTCGGGCCCCACGTTGGGCGCCACTATGTTGTTGTTAGTGTGCGGCGCAAAGGAAGAGTCAGAAAAGTTGATACATGTGAAGCAGAGGGCTGCAGCTCACTCAGGCAAAACAGCCCAGAGATCACTGTGACCCTCTGTTTTCTTCAGCTTACAACACTGCATCAATTCTCCCCCTGCAACCTTGCTTTTCCACTGTGTTTCTCTTACTACAGCAAGAACACTGCCTTCTCTGGCAGTCTACCAAGGGGCATAAGTATAAACATTGTTTCTAGCCCTAAATGCCTCAGTCTATCTAACACCTAAGCTTGGTGCGTGAGAGCGCTACATGTTTGTGAGTTCCCAGGCAACCTTTCTTGGGAATTCAGAGGGAATTCAGACAATAACATCTGTGTGGTAAGTTCATTTCACTCTGCCTCCTCTCACTGATATCTGCAGTATGCAGTGTCCTTGGAGACGTTTACTAATGTGTCTCTGCCAGTAAGCATGCTTTTTGAATGCCTAACCCTTTATGCTCTGACTCTCAGCATCTTCTCCAACATGCAGGAACATCCAACGTTTTCTGTCATAGGACTGTAGCAAAGGAGTTGCAAACTACACTTTCTAACAAATCCTTTTAAAATGCCAGATCATTCATATAAACAAAAACTGTTTTCAAGTAATTGATGTTGAGTAACATCTTTGATTTCTTAACAGATTACAAATGTTGACCACATGGAGAGTAGGAATAACACAAAAGTGTCTGACTTTATCCTTTTGAGGTTAACAGACTCTGAAGAGTTCTGGCAAGTCCTTTTTATATTATTTCTCCTTATATACCTGATTACTGTGCTGGGGAGTGCAGGGATAATACTGATAATTCACCCTGATCTCCTGTTTCACACCCCCTTGTACTTTTTCCTCTGTCAGCTGTCACTTTTTCTGTGGCATATGCCCTATTTTAGCCCTGTCTTGCACTACACTCATGACATTGAAATCATGATATTCATTCTTGCTGGCTCCAACATAATGGTGTCTCTTATCACAATCTATGTGTCTTATGGATCCATTCTTTCTGCTATCCTGAAAATTAATTCCACTTCAGGAAAGCACATAGCCTTCTCTACTTGTGTCTCCCATCTCCTGGGAGTCACAATATTTTATGCCACTATGATTTTTACTTATTTAAAACCAAAAAATTCCTACTCCATGGGAAAGGATCAAGTGGCCACTGTGTTTTATACTAAGGTGATCCCCATGCTGAATCCAATTATATATATAGTCTTCAGAACAAAGAAGTGAAAAATGCTCTCATTAGAGACACGAAGAAGGGGCAATTGCAATGATAGTGATGTTAAATATTTAATCTTATATTTTTGTCCATAAATGGGTAATTTCTCTCTCACTAAATACAGTAGCATCCTTTAATTAGTTTGCATTTATGTTGAGCCATCCTCTATTTGACCAATCATGATCTGTAACATTTCTAAGAATGTAATTTTATAAGTCTACATAGTTATTGAATGCCATGAAATATGTTTAAAAACTTTGGTTTAAATATATGCATTTTAGGTCAAGCAATGTGAACAAATATGTAGTGTTATCTTTTGAAATGTATCATAGAAATCACCAAGTATGTTCCAAATTCAGAGAATTTTGTTATAAAGAGCACACTTAGATTCCATTCCATTTATTCTGTGGAGGAGAAATAGAGCACAGTTGTAAAGAATGAAGCTTTGGAATGGACAATTCAAGGTTTAGGTTGTAGATCTCCCATCTTTTTAGCTGTATATCCCTTAGTAGGTCACTGGAGCTTTAAATCTAGTTTCTTCAATTGTACAAGAAAAGTAGTACTTCTAGAACAATAGTTATTATAAAGATTAAATCAGAAGAGAAATAGAAATATTTAATGCAGTATTAATAAATATTTGCCACATATTCATATATAAATAGCTGAAAAAAAAATTAAAACAGCACTTTAATATCTGGTCTTAGAAAACAGTAAAATATTTTTATAGAACTAGATTCTAGAAATAAGTTCATGCGAACATTGAAGAAAATTTGGAATTATTTTGAATTATTAAAAAATTTAAAAAATAATTTTTTCATCATCTTCTAGATGAATCTTTTGTATGTGCCTGTATATATTACTTACATATACAGAGAGAGATAGATATACAAAATTTTTGACAATTCCTATCTCTATTTTAAATCTTTCTGTTTCTATTCATCACTATAAACTTTGGTAATTCCTTTTTCATTTAAATTTGGGAAGTGAATCTTTTCTTGATTCATGATTGATATCAGTAATCAACTCTTGCAATGTTTTAAGTCTCAAAATTTTCTAAATTCATGGATATACACTAAAAAAAATATTGCATATAATAATATCATTCAATGTCTACCACAAAACCGTTTGAAAACTCTACCATTCCTGGACTACAGCAAGTTTCACTAATTAGTATTTCTTAGTTTAATTTTAACACAATTTTTAAAAAATAATTTTCTTTCTAATGATTTCCATAAGTTTCTTATATTCCTTAAAGGAAATGAATTATTGAGTTAAATTCTTCGTTTTAAAATTTTTAATAGGGAAAAGTCATAAACCTAAGAATTGATAATGAGACCATATTTTGTGTCAGCCCATAAATGTTAGTCAGGTAGGTTACTAAAATTTCCTTTAAAAATTAATCTGCATAGGGAAGAGGTTGTAGATCAGGTGACTGAGCTCCCACCACCACATGGGATGTCCGTGGTTCAAACCCCAGTGCCTCCTATAGAAGACAGTGAGCTGGCATGATGGGCAGGCATGGCAAGCTTACACAAGAAGATGATGCAAAAAGAGACATGAGAAGAAAAACATGAGCAACACAACAAAAAAGCAGGGAGCAGAGGTTCACGGTGCCTCCTAAAGAAAATGAACAAGACAGCAAGCTGATGAAAAAGGCAGGCATGGCAAGCTGACACAACAAGATGATGCAACAAGTGTCACAAGAAGAAAAACATAATGAGAGACACAACAAAGGAAGGAATGGAGGTGGCTCAACTGTTGAGGCACGCCCCTCCCACATCAGAGGTTCCAAGCCTCCCAAAGACACAGCAAGTACAAAAAACAATGAGGCAGTGGAAAGAAAACAAACAAACAAATAAATAATCTGCATAACCTGGAATTTCACTTTTAGTTTTCTCTGCTATTCAATGTATATTTAAGAATGTGGTTTTTTTTATTTTTTTGAGGATTTGACTATTTTTAACTTTAGCAATGTTTATTTTATATATTTACATATATGTATTTGAATTCAAGTTCTTTGTCTTTCTTTCTTTATCTTAATTTTTTTCTTCATAGAATTTAATATTATTTTTGTCCAAAGGAATTTTTTAATGATTAAAATAAAGTTTAACCTCTGTTTTAGGAGTAGACAGTTTATGATTTTTCACTAGTTCTTCACTGTTCATAAATTTATTCAAATAGTTAAAAAGTGCATTATTTTCTTCTACATCCTAAATTTATAGGAATATTTTAACATATAAAATGTCCATATAAATTACTGTATTATGCCTTGTTTTCACTCTGAACTCTATGTTGTTCAGAATCAGTTTTTTTGTGTAATCTTTCTTTGTTATGTTTGCTATTAAAGATGACTTTGTTAAGCATTTATTTTAATAATATAATTTTTTACTAATTTTTCATCATGTACATGCAATGAGTCTATTATTATATTTTAGGCTTTTTTTCTTTTTCTGGTCTTGCCTCATTTTTGAATATCTGTGATTTTGAAAATGTATTCTGTTGGTTTGTATTCTCAACAGTGGTCCACATATCCTTAAATATTTGAGACAATAATAAATTTAGGGCATGCTTCAGATTGAAATAAATTCTGACTACCCTATCATCTTAAGATATTCTAAAAAACATTAAAGATGTTATTAATTGACTGTTATATAAACTTTGTGAAATGTGAAAACAGTAGACTTTTCACCTTGCCTCTATTTTCCTATTTGTTTTAGTGCATACCTTATGTAAGATGTAGTTTGAAGTCTTTTTAAGACAATATCTTTTGGTTCATGGTGGTATAGCAAAATTCTACGTCTTACAAAGTTTAAATTACTCAGATAATGATAAAGAAATTAAGACTGGAATAGACATGACAAAATATGAATAATAGTTTTGTTTGTAAATATTTGATGTTATGTAATAATGGAAAAATTTGATTATATTTACTCAGCTCCTACTAGGTGCCAGACAATATTTAAAGGGCTTTAGATATATAAATTACATAGTTTGTTTTCACAAGATAACTCTCAGGTAGGTACTACCAATATCTACAATTTAATCTCAGGTAATGGAAAGCCATCCTACTACTTCTTCAGGCAGTCTTAATTATCATTCTTGAATTTTCTCTGTGTGTCATACAACTTAAATCAAGTCCATCAGCATATCATATTGACTCTATATCCAGAATATATCTGGAGTGTGACTATTTCTCAACACCTTCTCTGCTACCACCCTGGCCCAAAGAGCCATCATCCTAATCTTTGAATTATTTTTGCCTTCCTGTTTTCTGACTTATACCATTTAAATCTAATCTCAATGTAAGACCAGAGTATTGATTTTGTAAAGTTGGATCATTTCTCTTTTGTTCACAAAATGTATAAGAGTTCCCATCACAGTAAGAGTAAAAAGCAAAACTTTTACAAAGCCTCCCTATGTCTATGAACTTATGCTATATTATTGTGTCTTCATGCTCACTTTGGAGCAGCCACACTGACTTACTAATGCTTCACAAACACAGTTGTGATGCTGTCTGGACTTTCTCCATTTTTTTCTTCTTCCTAAGTTTCCATTTACCCATTTAACTTCGTGGATCTCTTTTTATTCCTTTCCTTGTAAGATCATCCCTTACCACCCTATGTAAAATCTTATCTGCCCCATCCCTCATCCATGGTGTATTTTCTTTCCACAACAGTTACCTCATCTAACATTCCATATGTTTTCCTTATGACTTTGATTTTTTTCTGTTTCTTTCACTATGAAAGCTCTTGAACTCAGGATTTTCACCTATTTTGTTTAATTCTGAATCACCAGCACCTAGAGCAGTGCCTCAAAAAATGAATAGATGAGTTTTACACATGATGAAACTGAGATTACATAACTTGTCATGGTCAGGCAACAGTCTAAAGGACAAGCATACAGTTGAACTCAGCCTGATGGTAGAAATTACATTTTTCATCACCACTCTATGATATGACTGTTTTCCCACAAAAATATAAAATGTTATTAGAGAAAAAATAGATTCCATTGCTTTCATACATATGTTTAAAATAAAAATAACAGGGGTCATAGAGAGGTATATTGCTGGCAGGCATTCTCTACATCTATTGAGAGAAGACATTGTGACTTTGGCAACGCCAGCTAAATCTTGTCGACATATTAACATATATGTATAGTCCTATTCACAAAAAGAAAGAACTTTGTAAAGGAAAGAGTGATTTATCAAGTGATGTGATTGGGCTGCAGAGAACCTGTATTGATCAGGTACAAGCTATCCTTGTGTAAGACGGGTTCAGAAAGAGAGTGTCTCAATAAAAGGTAAAGTATCATCCTTGGGTGTAGCCATGAAGTGTTTAGCTGACTAGGGTGTGTGCTCTTTTCTGAGAAGTAAACATAGGACCCACGTTTGTTCTATGTTGTTGCAGTATTTTCTCCCAAGAGGATGTCTTCTTTGACATGGTTGAGGACTTTTCATGTAGCACTCTGTCTACTTCCTACTCTCATGGAAAAGTGAGGTTTTCACTTTTGCTAAATAACTCCTGTATTTTTTTTTTCATGTGGAAAGTTTTTAAGGAAATGTCCAATTTCTTGGATATAGACCTATTCAGGTAACCTATTTTTCTGAATATGAGCATTTTTAAGGAATTGCACATTTAATCTAAATTATTAATTTTAACAATTAAATATTATTTATATCATTTTATTACTATCTTTTAAATATTTGTAGAAAACTGTGATTTTATCCCTTGTTTGGCAATTTTGTCTTCTCTCTCCATAATAGTTGCTCTAAGGATTATTAAACCTTGAAAAATAGAAATACAATTCTTCTTTCCCATTCTTTGTGCTATTTTGTCATAAATTTTACTTTTATATGTGGATCATGCCCTGCTAGGCATCAACATAGTTTTCTGTTAGTCAGTTATTTTTAAAGCTTTGAATTTTAAAAATCCAATGTGTGACATCTAGCACAAACTATCTCAAATTTAAATATTAACGTAAATACTCTAGTATGAGATTATGGATTGTACTTTCTAAATTATTGTGTAAGTGATGAAAAACCTTTCCGCTTACCTCTGAAACTGAACTGCTTGCTCAATTAAAATATGCAGTGAATACTATGCACTTGGATACTTGTGCCAGTTCTTTAAGCTATTCTTGGAGTCCAGAGGAAAGGCATAAGGAGAAAACACAGTAATTCCCTTCTGCAAAAGAAAAGCAGGACAATGAGATTTTTTTTTTTCATAATAAACATATGAAACTTTCTTAAATAATGAACTATAGGATATAAATTTCTACATGAATGCACATGGCCTTTCAGTAAAAAAGTATCCCTCAGTGGAAAAACCATATGACATAGTATTGGAAAAGTCATCAAAGTCTATAGTTTTAGCTTGAATACACAATGGATATGTGACATTAGATTAATAACAAAGGTCCAATGAAATCTAGTTTCTTCTTAATGGGAATATATCTTCCGTAATTCTTCAAAAATTCCTAAATAATTATGTTATAAAAAATATGAAAGCATAACCTATGGCATAATTTATAATTCTTTAATAAAAATTTTTAGGTTTTTTATTGAAATTTTAATGTACTACACTTATAAGTGGCATGAGAGACAGTTTAAGTTCATTGAAAATCTGACAGAGGAATAAATTTATGGATAAGGATACAGGAGAGCTTGGGCAGTAAATAGATAACAGTAATATTCTATATGATAGAATATTAGAATATTAGAAGACTGATAGAGTTAAAAGTAACAGGATTTGACTTTTATATGGTTTTTCCTCATCAAGGGCATACAATATAAAATCTGTAGGCTAATACCTGCCTATATGCATAATAAACTCTTATCATAATTATGAAAATTACATGAATCTCTGTGTTGTATATCAAGACTATCTATCTTAGTGGATCATTAAAGCTGGTCATGGAATCTGAATAAAATAAAGAAAGAAAGAAAGAAATATGAGATTTGCAGGGAGCCATTTGGGGGAAAGTGTTCTATTAATTAATGCAACCTCAATTTTATCTATAAATTCA
>JAQZBX010080586.1:0-13803 GCA_029593785.1 Cabassous unicinctus | reverse complement strand
GCCATCCCAGGGATTGGAGAGAGCCTGCAGCTGCAGGCAGGATAATCCCATCCACCATATCCATGGGATATAAGCCCCCTCTCACTTGGTGGTGAAGTGGACATCACCATTCCAGTCCCCTCAGGAGTGGGGGAAGAGCTATGGACTAGAGTGGACTTAATGGTATTCTGTTGTAGACATATTGTGATTCAAGCAATGGAAGAAATTATAACAGTGAGGTGGAGCCAGTGGCCACTAGATGCTATTGGGGCAGGGAGGGGAAGGGCAGTTGTAATACAGGGGCTATTTCAGGACTTGGGGGTTGTCCTGAGTGACGTTGCGGCGACGGATATAGGCCATTTTACATCAGCATATACCATGCAGAACTGTGTGGGAGAGAGTGTGGTCTACGATGTGAACTGTGGTCTATGCTTAGTGGCAAAGCCCCAGGATGCGTATATCCATTGCAGGTGATGTGCCACACTAATGAAAGATATTTATGTGGGATGTTGTGGGAAGTGTGGGAGGTGGGGAACATGGGAATCCCTGTGGTTTTTGTGTGGCATTTGTGTAATCTAAGCATCTTTTAAAATATATGTGTAAAAAAAATAACATTTATGTAAGCAAATGCACATATATGCATATATATTTATATATCATTTTACAAATATTGGTCTGTATTGTAAAAAATTTGATTTTTACCCACAATAAAAAAAAATGTAGCACACAAATACACACACACTCACACACACACACACACACACAAGAAGTCTGTTATGGTACATAGAATGTTTTTATTCTGCACTAAATGAGCCTAAGCTGCTGTGAATTTTACTTCTTTTGTTTGCCTTCTCTTTTCCACCCTTGCTGCTAAGCCATCAGCTGTCACTCACTGCTGTCAATGTGCCTCTTCTATTCATCTTCTTTTCCCTTGCTGCTCTTTTGGGGCTGTTTATTTGGAAACCACATCACCAAGGCTGTTAGAATTTCTGAAGAGGAGAGTAGACCCTGAGTAAGGACCCCGGGAAATCCTTTTAGGTAAAGTTTATGAACAAGCGTGGGCTTGGTGGCATAGAGGTTGGCTGCTCAGAGGTCTCTTTTGTTTATTTTTTGGTTCTTAGCTGTGTTCCAATAAAGCAAGTAGCAAATAAACAAAGTGCCAATGTGCTTTAAAAGAGAAGTGAAGTTCCCTTGTTTCGCATTCTAATTTCTTGTACTTCTTGGCAATAAAGAGATGGTCAGCAAGCATTTTTGTCTCCATGCCTCTCCTTGCAGAAAAGAATTTGCTTGAAGTAATGGGGGAACCCAATAACGCAGCCCAGGGTAAGTTTGGTCTCCTAGCTGAGCTCGAGATCCTGTCTCCCTCTGCCCGTGAAGGTAAATAGGGTTGGCCCCTGGCATTTGAGCCTGTGTGAGGCAGAGTGAGAAAGGAAGGGGAGAGGTTCGATCTTGTGAGGAAGATAAGGCAAGTATTTTACTCTCATTATCACCCTCATTTTACAGATGAGGAAAGTAAAGCATTTTCTATAAAGTGGCCACTGGGATTCAACTTTAAACTTTTGTTAGCATTAATTTCTACTCCTCTTATAATTACCTTATTTCATGAGCATTCAAAACCCTCATCTGGTATGGTGGCATTCAAACCTGATGAGTGTGTCCCCTGAAAGCTTCCCCTTCCTTGGGTATTGCAGTGACACCTGCCTCTCCCTCCCACTGGCATGTCTCCTCTGTCCAACTCCTCCTCCCCTTCCTGGATCTGAACATAGATGTGCCCTAGAGCTTCTTCACCCTTAGCCTTCTTTCATTCTACTTATATTTCCCCTAGTGCTTGCATCCTAACCATACACCTGTTGATTTGATTTACTTCTTAAAAACAACAACAACATGGATCAAAGCCCTCTGGAGCAATTATGTAAGCACGCAGAGATATACTGTGACTTCTTCAGGCTCCTCTCCCAGATGCCAGCATCTGTCCTCCACATTCATTGGCCACTCCAGTTACTCAGCCTGCATTGGCTCAGGACCGTGAACCCCACTTTCTGTGTAGCTCCTCGGGTTCAGATACTTTGACTTTAACCTTGGTTTCTCTTTGGCATTAGACCCTTATATCCAACTGCATTCTAGACATGGCCACTTGAATGCCCTACAAATATAGCAAGCTCAACATGTCCAAAATAAAACTACCCACAACCTCAAGCCAGTAACCTCAGAGTCATCCTTTCCCTCATGTTAACTCAAACTCTCCTTCATACGACTTATATTTCTCCTGCTATCTACACGTGGATTCATTTTCTATTGCTGTATAACTAATGACCACAAACTCAGTGGCTTAAGACAACACACATTAGTTATCTCACAGTTTCTGGGAGCTGAGGGTCCAGGTGCAGCTTGCTGGCTCCTAGCTCCAAGAGGCCCCACAGGTCTTTGCCATGTGGTCCTCTCATAGGCCCTCTCACATCATAGCTTGTTTCTTCAAGGACAGTGGGAGAATCTCTCTGCTCCTTCCAGTCTTTGATATCTAGACACTCTTTTAAGGGCTCACCTAAAACTTAATTACATCTGCAAAATTCCTTCTCCTTTGCCATATAAGATAATGATAGCCTATCATCTTCACAGGTCCTGCTCATGCCCAAGGGGAGGGGATTATACATCAGGCAAGGGTGGGAATCTTGGTCATCTCAAAGCTCTGCCTGCCACAATACCCCATTCCCTCCTGCCTGCATATTGTAGCTCCTTCCACACAGGTCGTCTTGCCTCTATCTAGCCTCAGATCCACCCTCTACACTATTAGCAGAATGATGTGTCTCACAGGTAAATGTCATCAGGTAATTGCTCAACTCCTCAAAGGTCTGCCATCCAAACAGGATGAAACAAATTCTTTTATGTGGCATACAAGACCTTTCTGCTTAAAGCCTTAGTATTTTCCATTGCTTCTCCCTTCCTACCAGCAAAAATTGAGCTTCAGCAAATGAACACATATTTCCCTGAAGACACAGTATGGTTTTCATTCCTCCAAGCCTTTAAACTGGCTGTTCCCCTACTTTCTCACCATTCCACCCTCTCACATGCACACTGGTTGTCTGACTAATAAAAGCAACTCATCTCCCAAATCTTATCTCCTCAGTCAAGTTTTATAGAGTTAGCTCTCTTTTCTGGGCTCCAACTGCACTTCAAACTCATCTCTATTGGTGCTGCTCTCACCAGAGCCTAAAAGGGAGTCACACGTATCAAGGATGTCTATGAACTAGTGGGTGAGATACCACAGAGATGTTTTGGCATTGAGGCATAGAAGCCTCTTGGGAAAAGAAGTCAAGCTTTGCCCTCTCTGGAGAGTCAGGCAGGTCTGTTGTCTGCACAGCCGGTGGGGTGGCCTGCCTCAAGTCTTTTCCAGGGAGGTCAAGGAGCCTCTTGGGAGGCTTGGATTTATCTCCGGGTCAGACTCACACTGGCTTCATTCCTATGGGTCTGAATCTTACAGGTGTGTAAGGAAAGACGGAAAGTCCTACTTTGCTAAATTCTGTAAAATTTCTTTAGGCTGCCCCAACACAGTAAACACAAGCCAGGAGAGGGTTGATCTATTCCTACTCTTCCACAGACCATAGGCTGGCCTTGGAGCCAAGAAGTTTTTGGACGGGAGAGATACGGAGAGGGTCATGGAGGCGTGGAGGAGCCATGCCACCTACCATGGCTGTGGAAGCAGCTCTGGCAGAGCCACAGGAGGGACTCTGGTTCCCAGAAGAGCAGAGTGCCTATAACCATGCCTGATGGGAGAGGAATTGCCTACAGCCTCCTCGAAATAACCAAAGGAGCCCTTAATGTGGGGAGCCTCTGCAATGAAGTACACAGACAGGTCAGCCTGGGAGAAATTTCAATACATGTCAATTCCCATTTGAACTATAATTATGTTGTCTCTTCATACACCGAACACTTTTTGGGGATGAACGCTGAGTCTTTCATCTCCTTATTCCCACTGCTTAGTGCTATCTGAAGTTTAAGAAATACTGGAATGAATGAGTGAATGTATCTTTTTACCATGCCAAACCGAGATCTTTTTACTCGCAGGAGTAAAAAGTTCCCTGCAGAACTTTGAAAATAGGTCGGGCATATGTATTTAGTCTTGGGTAGAAACCTTTGGGAGGTCTACAGGGTTGTTTAATACAAAGTTAAAAATTTGTCATATCGAAGTGTATATCCATGGGGTCCTGGTATAAAAGAATAAATTGCATTTGTTTAAGAGACACAAAGGAGTCTTCATTTCCCCTTATGGCCTTAGTGCATGCTAGGACACTGGAGGGAGAAGGTAGGCAACATGGTGAGTATACTCTCTATTTTTCAAAGTGGTTCTTAATGTGACAGCTACTTGATTTGAAAACTACCAGCACAGATAATCCCCAGGACCCCCTTCCTGCTTCACGTGTCCCTTGAAGCTGTGTCAAATTGATCCTATTTGACCATGAAACACGGAGTACTTGGAATCACAGGTCTCTTCCACTCCCTACCCAGAAAAACAAGAAAAGAACAGAAATGCTTTCTCTTCCTGGGCTCAGGGTTTGGCACGACTACAGATGTGGGCAGGAGCTCAGAACTGGATGTACAGAGACACTGGTCAGCAAAGTTGTATCTGATTAAATGGCTGGTTCCAGTGTAATTCCATTAGCCTCATTTTTAGTAGAAACAATTAGAAAATTCAAATGCTGTATTTGTAAATTGCATTTGGGACTTAATGGTGGTATTTTCTTCCCGACTAGAATGCCTCTGTGAGCTGCCCTGTAATTCCCATTTATTTTTCCTTTATGCTTGAGCCTAATTCACATGTGGGTCAGAAAAAAAGCACTTTGCGCAATCTTTTAAATGTTAAGTTTGCCATCCATAGAGGTCTTGGAGTCTTGACAGAGTGCCGCTCTTTTGAATGCTAATGTTGAAAAGAGCTCTCAGGAAATGTGGTAAAAATGGCTAACACTTGAATATAGCGGTTCTTTTAAAAAATGTACATATTTCAATAATATTCATGTTACTATTAATCTAGGCTATTTATTTTTAGATCTTAAATGGAATCTTCCTGTGGTTATCTTGAAGCACATAATTGAATTCCTTTTTGTGTTTGTGTTAAAACAGTATTATTTTCTAAATTACATGAATTAGATATAAAGGTACAGGAAAATTTATTTACAAAACACAAATGCAGTTGGGTATTTAAATGTAAAATCATTTCTCCCTTATCCTCTTGTATAGCCAACAAATAAAATATATATATATATATTTGGTCAGTCATGCTAAGAGAACACTCTGTGCTTAATAGGGGTTAATTAAATTAATTAAATTATTTTTACCATACTACTTTGTCAGAAGAAATGAGTTTGGGTACAGTTGGTTGTGGATACCCTGTGGATATTTACTAGATACTTGTTGAATTCATTTCAGAAATAGGTACTGATATTCCCTTTCACCTGAAATTGGTCAATGTGAGTTTAGGCTGGCTGAATCCTTTTTGCCCAAAAAGGGAGAATTTCCAGAACTCAGTAGAATTTAGGTTCAGCTAGGGAAAACATTATGTGAAATGACCAAGAGGAGGTTGCAAGTAAACCCTACATGGCTAAAGCTAACAATTATTTGTCCATTTTACATCTATAAAGTGATACTTCATTGAATGAATTTTGGTGAGAACATTAAGGATTACAATGTGTCAGGCACTGAGGATATGCATTATCTCCTCCCGCAAGAACCCAAAATGTGCTGAAATTTACACTCACTTTCATAAGGCTCTGTGAGTGTACGACCTCCCACCCCACACATATGGCATTGAAAAGAATGTGGTGGCTGGAATCAAACAAATCTGGGTTCAACTCCTGACTCAGCAATTTATTATGTGTGATCTTTGTCAAGTCATTCAATCAACACGACACTCATTTTCCTCCTCTGAACTATAGAGTTATCCCTTCCACATTGCAACTTTCCCCATCGCGGTTTCAATATATGGCAGGTTAGCAGAAAAAATTAAATGGGAATTTTGGGGAAGTTTTGTGGAAGCAGCTGATGACACACGAAGGCCAGCAGATGACACAGAAAAAGTTTAGAAACTCAGAAATGCATAAAATATAAAATACATGCATAGTATTGTGTAATACTTAACCCAAATTTTACAATAAGATACTGTATACACACCATAAAAGATAAAGAAAAAAATCAGGCTTTTGTGGTATGAAGGGAAGGCCAAAAAATTTTACAGGGATTTTCCAGATTGTGGGGGCTCTGCACCCCTAGCCCCTGCAATGTGGAAGGGATAACTGTATAATGAGGACAAAAACTACCTTTCTGGGTTTTGTCAGGATTAGAGATAATGCATATAAAGAGACTTGTATAGGACCTGACTCATATGGGAACGCAATACTAGGTTATAATGTATAAATAGGTTGAAAGTGGAATTTCACTATTACACATAGGTTGAGAACATAGTTCTGCATCTTTTATGATGGCTCATATTGTCCATAGCCGGTAGTTTAAATCATATACCTTAATGGAAATGTTCAGCAAAGGCATTCTTAAACAACCCACAGCACAGCTGGGCGAATCCTCCTTAGGTGCATCCCCATGCTTTGAAAGACAAGTAGTTGTGACTTCTTGAGACACTAAGCATTAATTTATATATTTTCTCTGAGAATTGGTGCTTGGTATAACCAGAAATCTCTGTCCATAAACCTTGCACGGGGGAAGCGGCATGGCTATTTTCTGTGAGCGTGGGCTGGCGGGATCTCACCAGAGGCACGTATTCCTTGGGAGGGAGCAGAGGACATTTCCCCAATCTTTTTTGTCAACACAGTGGGAGTTATCTGAATTCTATTTGGGTATTAACTGCTGTGTGAGCTGGGTTTCTCTCTGTTAGAGGAGCTGCTGTTATTGGATTAAAACCATAGTTTTTGGGAAGCACTTAAAACTCTGCTGGGAATTTATCAAATAACAGGGTCAGAGTTTTATTTTTTCTCTTTTCTAGTAACCCCACTCTCCAGAGAGCCCTGTTTTTGAGGTAGCTATATCATTTAGTAGGAGACCAAGAGAAGCAGAATTTCTTTTTATTTCCAATGTACAAGACCAATTGGCTTGAAAATTATCCAAAGCTTGATTTGGTTCTAAGCTGAAGGACTGGAACCACAAGCCTATTTGGGGACACAGAACTCAGCTGTAGGGGCAAATTTCATGAGGAACAAGTTCTAGGTAAAGCCACACATTCTTATGTTTGGTAAAAAGTCTGCCTTATGAATATTAACTCATTCCCAGATTCTCCTTGGTAGTTTAGATTCACTGTAGATTTTGTATTTTCCTACAGACCCTAGTGGCTTTGGAATTTACCAGGGTATTCTCCTTTAGGTGAAAACGGGAGGCCACTGCAGGCCTCCAGAGAGTGTTCGGGTCCAGAACCACGGGTTCTGGCAGGGGCAGCTGCTGGACTCTGAGGCCGAGAAACCAAAAGCCCAGGGTTCTGACCCCATACCTCTTCTTCCTGTATGCAGCCAACAAATCTATCTGTAACGGGAAATGCATTCGGATGCCTTCAAAGTTTAGCATCTGCTTCTCGTTGGCTCCTGCTCCTTTAGAAAAACATTCGGAAGTTCCTATTGGATTTGGATGAGACAGAGATGGCATATTTTCTGCGTCCCTCCTGCAGCCTACACCCCACTTTGGGAGCTTCATTTGCATGCACATCGGATGCTGTCTGACTGCCTCGGACTGTACCTTTGAGCAGATCCGGTGGGATCCCCACATGCATGTAAATGAAGCTCCCTTAGCCAGAGCCTCGCTCAAAAGAGGCAAAGAGCAGGCTTCTCTTGAAACTTGTTACTGCGACAGTCTCACACCAGACAGCACAATAAGGAATTTTTTTTTCCTTGCTAGTATGTGTGCCAGGAGGATGGCACGTAACTTGGTTTTCCAGACCGAGGTAATTTATTTAAACATGGATTATTTGAAAAATGGGAAGGGATACAGGGCTTGATTTTAATCCCTGCTAACATAGAGAAAAGAATGCTCGTGTCACAACTCAGTGAGTGTAAAAATTAAAAGAGGCTGAGACTATTGTTTGAAAACAGGCAAAATAATTAAAATTATTATGGAATAATCACATATCACACAACAACCTCCCACTCTTACGAGCAACAATCCAAAACAGCTCCTCCGAAGCGGGCCCAAGGGCAGAGGCCCTGTATATCATTCAAAGACCATCTGTCGTGCGGTCCCTGCAGCGCCTTTGCACTATGCGGAGGGCAGGCTGAAATTTAGTCCTGGCAGTCCTCTTTCCATTTGCTAACAAACAGCAGTGATGGCAGATAAATATGGCAAACAATAGGTGTTTGTAATGAACTGGAAAAGGATGTGGACTTTTGGAAGCAGCACCAAAATGAGAAGTTTTGGGTCCTGTGCTGGCCTCCTGAGACTCCCAGGACCAGTTCCTGCCATGTGGCAGTTCAGATAGACGTGTGCAGGCCAAGCAAGGCTTCCACTAGTTCAGCCAACTGCTGAGGGCCTGGTTTAAATAAAGTTCTTTTTTTTTTAATCTTAAAAAAAGTAGCAATCATGAAGACTCAAAGTTAGCTTTTTTTGTTCCAGGAAAGTCAGGCATTGCAAATAGTTCTGAATGCTTACTTTTTAGTTTGCATTCTATACTTTTCTCTGGAGGCAGTGTCTTCTCCCCTCAAACCCCCTCTCACTCCTGTGTTCTCACAGACTGTCTCATTTTGTGGTTTTATAGAGCTTGTTAGAGCATATTCTTGATATGTGTGTGTATTTTCATTATTTTAGAAGTACAATTAGAGATTTGATTGATATTGAGTCAAGGAGACCAAAATATTACATCAACTTTATAGTTTTAATTCACAAATTAGTAACACCTGAGGCATTCTAGAATAAAGCTGTTTTGCATGTTCAAAGCAATCTAGAATTCTGTCTCAGGTTCCCTTTTAAAATTATTTTTGGTCGCCTTTCTATCAACTATATCCATATATGCACAGGCACACAGGCTCACATACCCAGTTCTCCATACCCCATCTGTACCCTCTTTTCCCCCACCTCCCCCCATCCTGCTCTCTCTTCCTTTCTCTCTTCCTCTTCCTCTTCCTCTTCCTCTCTTCCTCCTCGTCCTCCTTTTCTCTCTCTCTCTCTCTCTCTCTCTCTCTCTCTCTCTCTCTGTCTCTCTCACTCTCTCTCTCTCACACACACTCACAAACACACAGAATTCATTAGTCAAAAGTCTCTGGAAGATTCTACAGCAGGTTCAAGAATGGATCACATAACGAGTAGAATAGTATATTTGCAATAGGCAAAGAACTGAACCTTTAATAACTTATAATTCTAGTTGGAGTAAGAAGATGCATATTATTGCTCATCTTGTAAAATTAATGCTTCATACCAAGGAGGACACTTGACTGCACTAATAAGGAACCTGTGTGGGTCTTAAATACCAAGGCCTTCCTACACAAGTCATGCGGGCTCTGTGGGGGGGAACATTTTTGTATATTGTGGTTCAGGATGTTAATAAGGACTGAAATGATGTGGGTGTGGAGAAGTTCAGAAGAAACTTCTAGTCCTCTGTTACTGAAATTATTAACAGGCAAGGCACTGGTATTGGTTCTATTTCTGTTCCCACCCCCAACTTCGGTTCTTACTGACAATTCTGCCATAGTGGTGTGCTCAGCTCCAGTGTGAAAGCCCTAGTGACACTCCTGTTGTAATTCAAGCAGGTTTTATTTCCACCAGTACCTTGGGGTTTAACTCAAAAATAATCTAAGCCATTTTTTAAAAATTTTACTTATAAACCTCACATTTTAAAGCCAGAAGTCACTTTAGGGGGTTACTTAGTTCACTTAATAGAAGAGGTAAACTGAAACATAGAAAAGTTGCATGATTTTCCCAAAGACATTCATTAAGGAAACCAGGCATATAATTTGGGCTTTCCAACCCCAGGCCAGTGATCCTTCTGTCACACCAGATTGCCCCTTCAGATCTTGGTACCTTGGGTCATCTTATCAGGTCACTGAATCACAGTGCTTGGCAATTTGAAATACTGTACCTGATTATGGAGTCATAGGATTGGAAGTCTTAAACCCCTGCTTTTAGACTGAGGCATGCCAGTGTTAGGGCAGGCAACTGAGACTTCTCTTTATCTTCATGAAGTACTTTCCAGAGCTTTATTATGTCTCTGGTTACTCTGAGTTGGGATCAGTTTAGTTGGTTCTGCATGTAACTGATCTATTTACCTAAGGTAGCCCGGCTGGTTGTTGGCAGATGACTATAATTCATGATACCTGACTCTTAGAACAGTTGTGCTTTTTTCTCCTCTACCCCCAAATTTTGGTTTTCTTGCAAGGTAGACAGAAGGGAAAACCTATCAAGTTAGTATGGGCTAATTTTGCCCCATGATTTTTCTTCTATCCAATGGCTTGCTGGTGCCAACTCATGAGAGCTGATTTTTTAAGTTGTTTGAAATATTGAAAGGCAGTTGTTAACTGTTGGCAGCTTGAAATCAACCATGGAGAGTGTATTTACACCACAGAAATTGGCAATCATTACAAATCAGGGCAGATCCTCCCCAGAAGGTCGGTTGTTCAACATTTGTCAGCACACACTGCTCCTATCCTTATCTTCCTATCTTTCCTAAGACCAATAGGTAAATTTAAAAAAGGTTAGGGTCAATGCTTCCACTGTGGGAGCATGCCCAATGAGACAAAGATAAACATCTCTACAGCACATCCATCTATACTAATCAAACAATAGTCTGATAGTATTATTCCTTTCATTACCAGCACTGGAACTGATGACTAAATTGGAGATGGATAGACATACTTATTTCTAGATCTTTCTAGAACTGTCTCACAATTAATATAGATAATATTTCACAGCATTTGCAGCTTATCTGTGTATGTTAGCGGGAAGAAATTCACTGAGAATACGGAATACATTCTCCACATCTCCACACAACACCTGTGGGTTATTACTGTTTCCTTCCTACAGATGAGGAAATGAAGGTGCTGAGTTATGTTAGCCCATAGGACGAATAATCTTTACATCATTACAATTCAACATATACTTATCAAGGGTATATGTTGAAGGCACTGGACTATAAACATCCAACAAAATTAATGATGCTAGGAATAGCCCCATGTCTTTTATTTTATTTAAATTTGGAACACATTTATGCACATTCATTTCCTCCACAAAGAGGGATGAACATGTTGGCTATCCATTCCCAAGCTCTCAGTTACAGTGATTTCCTCTCCTCTCTCCTCTTGAGAATCTTCACAACAAACTGGAGAGGGAAGATGCTATCTTTTCCTGCCAGAATAGAGAGGATTAAACAGCCGTGGGTGGCAGCTGGTCAGTTTACCAGACAGTTCTAATGTGCACATGTTCCTAAAAAGAGAGTGGCGATTTTCCTTTCTGTCCTGGGAGCTGGCCCATGCTTCCAGGGCAAGAGCAGGCTTAGTCTCTGCCAGACACAAGTGAAACTGGAATGCAGGCAGAAAGCAGATGCTGTTAAAAATCAAACCGGGAATCTGGCTACTCCAGAACCTCTTGGATAGTGAAGTCAAGACGCCAAGTAAAGAGTTTAAAAATCAACGCCAGCAGCTACGAAGTCACCAAACCGGGATAGTAAATTTGCCATTCCTTGAAAAACTTATGTGTACATCTCTGGGCTGTATTTTATCTCACGTTGTTTCCTCTTCTGTCCTCCCGTTTCAACGTGAGTGACTGGAGTGAGTTATCAGAGTACTACTTTTCCTTAAAGAGATCAAGTATGAAATCTCTCTCTCTGTCAAAAAAAAAAAAAAAAAAAGAGACTCCTATCCCCAGACCAGGGGTCTCTAGGTGTTCTAACTGCTGGCTGTGTTTTGTGTTGGAAAGCTTCCAGCTAGAACTGAGAAAAACTGATTTTTCGTTCTGGTTTTGTTACTGATGGGCCAGCCCTGTGACAATGGGCAAATGACCTAATCATTTAGGCCTCAGTTAATTCATCCTTAAATAAGATTAAAACGAGATGATCTGTATAATTCATTAAAAATACCAGTCTGTTATTGAAGGGACACATTTGTGGTCCCTTCTTTTCCCACCACTCACATTTTCTCCATATAGCTAATTTATTTTTACTTCTCCCCAACCTTGTATGATACTCTAAATAAAGCTTCCAGTCTTTACAGCTCATAATTCTTAAAAAGTGTGATCCCTGGGCCACCAATGCCAGCATCAGTTGGGAACTTGTTAGAGATGCAATTCTTAGGCCCGACCCCAGATCTACTGATTTAGAATCTCCTTAAGTGGGGCTAGGCTCTCCTGGCTATTCTGATCCACAACTTGAGAGAGTCAGATTAAGGGGTGAGGGTGAGGGGAGGAATCTTTGGTGTAGGGAGCAGCTGTCTCAAAGTCCCTTGGGCTCGCAAGGCCAAAGTTATTTCTGAATCCAAGCACCTTCACCCTGTAGGCCAGCTGTGACCAGTTTGCCAAAGACTCATATTATCATTGTTGGTAGTAAGTGCAGCAATAACATGGGTATATTACTTTTTACATTTTAGTGTTTTCATCTCATTTCCTCATTTGAGGCTTGGAGCTGGAAGCTAGAATGGTGGTGATGAGAGCCTGTGATGCTGAGAGGTGGTCTTGAAGCTTAATAGACCCATTTATATTCAAGAAGAAATGTGGTCCCTGCTCAAGGCCATATTCCCTGGAGCGTATTGATGGGCAAAACCCCACCACTGCCACACACAGCTTCTACTCCTCTCTTGGATTTGGATCAGTGATCTTTTCTGGGGGAATTATGGACACAGCAGACCAATAATCACATATCTTAACCAACGACAGATACCACCAGGGAAATAATTTTACATTTAAGTGATCCAAGTCCATGCCCAAACAAGTTACAAGTGTAGATGGAAAACTCTTGTTTCTGCAGCTCATGGGTGAGAGGAGCCTGCTGGTGGGAATTACTTACATGGAAAGTCAGAAGGAACTGCAGAATGGTGTGACATATGGCCCTCGGGCCTCTCACTCCTGTGATTGGCAGGTCACACTCTCTGGTTTTTTGACTAAGGCCTGTCACAGTTGAAAAGACAGCTAGTGAAATAGTTTTCATTTCACTGAGGGCTATGCCACGGGTCACCCAGTGCTGCCACCCTAACAGTGAAATGCTGCAGTGCGTCTTGGTTAAGGACAACGCTTAGAGTAGTTTTGCTCAGCTGTGCATTGTGGGATGAAATGTTTGCCAATGGACTAAAGGAAAGAAAGGGAGATATTGTAACCTACACATATTTGCTAAGGCTGACAAGACGATGCTTTATTTATTAACATGTTTATATAGAAGTTAGAATCACAACTTAGTAAATATAAGAAATGTGTGTCCAAAATAGCTTGTTTAAGACAAAAATTAAGAAACAAACAAGAAAAATACCTCATTACCTTCCTGATTAAGTAGGACATTTCTAAGGAAGAGCTAGAAAATCAGCAGTGTCTTTTGGGGGGTAGCTTGGATCTGACTTGATCGGATCTAAAGTACATTTGGCCTCATAACTCTGCAGAGCTTCTCCGGCTTGTACAAATCACACTCCAGCAGATACTCATTAATGCAAATGCATATTTAATTGTCCTTAAAATTAAATTATATGGCATTTAGAAATGAATAAATGCATAGTCTTTGTGATTGTTCATGGTGACATCTCTCAATTGTTGTGTGTGTGTGAGACACCTTATTCTCCACAGCAAGTTTGCCACGGTTTTGGCAAAGGTATGGACTGTGCAGAGACAGGCATTTCAGCCTTTCAACTGGATAGAATCTGGGATGGTCGGAAG